>JAENPR010001135.1:0-212646 GCA_018135685.1 Themeda triandra | reverse complement strand
CTGTCTCCTTTACTCCTTACCCCCAGTTCTCTTACGCCATATATATACACGCCACATCTGGCTTCAATTTATCTATAAATTAAAATGTATATCTTGCTACACATATCGCAATCAGGCCAGAACACTTGCGTTGATTTGAGTATTGGGTAGTGAACACTTGCTACACATATACTGCAATCGGCCAGAACACTAGTATAGTTGCCTAGCTAGCTAGGAGTGCAAACGGTGTTTGTTACAACTAGCATGCATGGATGGGGTTGACAACAATAGCTAGCCAGTAGCCGATCGAATGACGATGAGAGCTAGCGATCGAGCGCTGTCATTGAAATGGAAGGCATCGGGATGACTCATCCTCGGACGACCTACTGAGCTCGCGCTTTTGATCCTGTTGCTACCCTCGTTTCATTAGTTTTGGAGGCCACATGTTGATCGAACGCTGCGACAATGCGTACTACACTGGGTTCTCAAATGTGGCCTGAGTGGCCTGGCCTGTCTCTCGCTAGCTAGCTGCCCGTGGGTTGCACGAGCTTTCAGGGAATGGCTAGAGCTGAAGTTATGAGAAATTTACCTGATCATTAGCATTAGTATTACTCTCTCTCTCTCTCTCTTATGGAAACCAGAGGAAAAGTAATACAGTGCTCATGTGAGTGAACTTTCAACGGTGACTGGAACTGGAACTGGAACCGCACAATTGCGATGCGCTTGCAAGGGAGTAACGGTACAGATAGCAGTATTATTTGCGGCAATAGTTAAACGCCAGTAAAATACTTCCTCCTTCCCGTTCCAAATATAATTCACTGACATTTTTTTGCCGCATACATTTTACTATATATCTGTAGCTCCTGCATAATATAATATCTAATGATAAGAAAAATAAATATAAAAAAAGTCAAATTAAAAGATACTGGAGGAGTAACAATTAGCAAGGAGACAAATTATTCACATGCAACGCGATTCTCGTGTTGAACTAAGACAGAGAATTCAAATACTTAATAATACAGTATTACCCTCGGGGATGATGCGTATAGGCTACAGAGATTTTCTCGTAGCTGAGGCATTGTTCCACCATAGTCAACCGAACCACAGGTCGCAACCCGTGCAAAGAAACAGGATATCTGGCAACAACTGGGCATGTTCATCAATTTACTCTCCTCAAATCATAACTTTAGCTTTACAGCCAGTAAACTTTATTAAATCCTAAATCACTTGCAAGATGCAACTACTGACCAAGTGACTTATAACTACTGTGGTACAAACTTATGAGTTTAGTGGATAAGCTGCCTTTGTAAGAGCAAGCGAGTGGGGCGCTGACCGTTGAGGAGGCGGCGCTTGGAAGCTGGACGGAGGCGCCACCGGATCCGGGCCGCGCACGCCGCCGCAGCTGCCATCTCCGCAGCGAAAGAACTGAAGCCACTCACGGAGCCATTTCCCGTTCCCCCGTCCTATATCGAAACCAACGGCTGGGATGCATCAGTGAGCAAGACAACATCAGTTTAACCGTCGGATCCCCTCAGAGGCTCAGAGCTGGGAGTGGGGACCGGGGGAGCTGGGGCTGGGAGTGACCTCCGACGAGGCGGAGCAATGGAGTTATCCACTCCCATGGGAGCTCCGTTGCTAGAACTGCGGCCATGGCCCTCGTCAGCCCCAACCTCAAGGTGAGCGACTCCCTCAGTCGGTGCTTCTCTGCGTGGTTGCGAGGATAATCTCGATTGCAGTAACACTTTCTGGGCAATTCTGCTAGAGTGGTTCAGATTAGGCTTAAGATATTCGCAGCTAGCTATAGTTTTGGGTTGGGCACTTGTTGCCTGTTTCTTCCCGGACTTGGGAAGAAAATTAGGGCTCAGTCTTTGCTCTTCAGTGATTATCTTGTTCGTGGGATCGTGTGTATACAATAACTCAATGATGACTTATAACTGAGTTCTGATTTTGAGAAAATTTGGCATGTAGAATCAAACTCGGAAAGCTGTACTGATATCATTTTTATTCAGCTCTACTGAAAAGCTTATACAATTCTAAACATGTTCCTTGACTTCAGACTGGCAAATGTTATTGCAAATTAATTATGTATGGCATTTTGTTTGAGAAGAGTACTAACTGAAGATATAATGTAGCATTGCGTCATCTCACTTTTCATCTCTTAGTATTACTTTCCTAATTTAGCTATTGTCTTGAGAATTACAGTTTGAATATGCAGGTTGGTCTGCAGATAACCAATCAAATGTGTGTGAGGGGGATGACTTCAATGCCAGTTTTCATAGACTACCAACTGTAGCTTGTTCCATGTTGTTAAACACACAACCTTCAAACGGTAGGTTCTTTTTGGTGTCTTCTACTTTTCCTATTGGCGTATAAAGTTCTTTTTACCTTAAAACTGTAGTTAGGGCAATAAACAAATCAGTGATTGCTACCCAATCTATTTCTCTTATGCTATATCTATCACGGAGGTGATATCCAGTATATTTCTCTTGCAGAACCAACCATAAAGATTGTAGTTTGCTTCAGGTGCAAATGTACGGCTATTCCTCTATCAATTCCTTGAAACTGTGTATGTTCTGAAAATCCTTGTGCATTACCAGTCAATTTGAACTATCAGGTACAGAAAAACTGATGCAGTCATCAGTATCTTTTAGTGATTTCTCTGTTTCAGTGTGTACTGAAGAGGATGGTCTGATAAAGGTTGGCTAGAATTTTATTGTCATCTTTGTGTGGAAGGTGTCAGTGAATCCCTAACAGTTTTGACCAATGTCTTCTTGGTTTTATCTTTCTGCTGCCTTTCTTCCATTATGCAGCTACAGGTAAATGTATCTGGCACAATGACAGATTCTATCTTCGAGAAAGTTTTCACAAACAAGCTGCCGCGCAACCCTTCCTGGCTTTCGACGAATGAAAGGCGGTATAGTTCTAAAACTTTTACAACCCCAGATTTCTGTCATTTCAAATTGCCTACAACTGTGCTCATGTGATTCACACTCTCATCCTAAATTCTGAATTCACCTCAGATGTACAAGGATACGAGTTCAATATGTCATATCAGTTAAGCTGTAGAAAATGTTTTTGTTTGGTTTAAATTTGTCATATGAAAACTAACACTGCTTAAGTTTGTTGACATTGTCTTCCACATGGTACTACCTTAATCATCAGGGAAAAACTCCAGATGTAAGTTCCCATTCAAAAGTAACACTTTCAGTTATATCAGTTTGAACTCATTTGCATATATGTAGAACAACTTACTAATTAGTAACTACTCTTTTGTGGTACTGAAGATACCGAAAGAAGTCGCCTACACTTAATCGGGCCATCAAAAGTGAAGAAAGAAACCATCAAGAAAGTTATAAATAGCACAGTTGCTGAGTATGTTCAGAAGGTATCTGTTATTCTATAACTCTCTGAATATAAATGTAAAATTGTTGGTTATGCTTCCTAGAGGCTGTTTTATATGGGGTTCAGTATTATGTGGTGTTATGCAAAGGCAATTTCTGTTGCTAACTTTTGGGGATAAAAAAACTCAATTAGCATCTCATTATTGCTGTAGTTATTTCTGGTCATGAACCACATCCTTTATTACTGATTTATTGTTTTTCCAATGACAACATTTTTTTTTTTTGTAATGACATGATAGAGGAAGCTATCTTACATTGGAAACACCAAGCTGCAGAGATTAGGCACGTATTCACACATGTTTACCTATTTCTCATATTTACAGGAGGGCCTGACTGCATCGAAGAATCTGGAAAGTTCAGCAGAGCTATGAAGAACTTGAAGCAGCATTTGAGCCAGGGAAAGAATTTTGCTTTGACGTGACAGTTCATTTACAATAAGCTGATGATGCATCATGGGTGGTGCCACTAGATTGGATAACCAGCCTTCTCCTTCCACCATTATGACCGCATTAGTAGCTGTTAAGAAACATTTTCAGGTGAAGCAGAATTAGGTAAAATATCATAAAGCACAAGTGTAATGTATTTTTTATGGCAGTAATTCATAAACATGACGACGCTGTCATCTATATCTATATCTATACCTATACCTATACCTATTAATAAAGAGGCAAAATTTCCGCTACCGCTTTTTCGTCCATCTCCGATCTCTATTCGGATTATGTTTTTTAAAAAAAATAAAAATAATAAAGCCTTCGGAGAACTCGTTGACGTCCGGCCGAGCGGTGTCCAATAGGAGCTCTGTTCAGGTACGTATCTTTTTTGTTTTTAGTCATTTTCTATTTTTTGACTCATATCTTTTATATTTTTAATTATTTTTCTATTTCTCTATATTGATGTACAAGAAGGCCTCCTTTTTTATTTTATATAAGATGAAGAAAAGTAACTTGAATAGAAATCATGATTCAAAATATATTCCTTTTGTTGTACGAGGCTTCTTGCCTTCGAGTAGCCTGCACACGAATAATCCTACTCCAAGTCTCTCCTCTCTCCCCTTATGATTAAACGAGAAAATTTATGTTTGCCTTAGAAAATATGTCCGCTCTTTCTTTCTTTTTTATCCTCTCCTTCCGGTCCAACTTTGTTCCATGTCAAAAAATCTACCATTTGTGAGGTAGTCCGTGGCTCGGCGCCCTCGCTCCCCGAGCGCGGCAGCGAAGGCGGAGGCGCGACCGAGGTCGATGACCCTCGCCCGTGCGCCCGCACGTGGCTCGATCGCTGCTGCGCACGGCCCGCTCGCGGTGGCGGCTGCACGGCCCTGCGTGAAGCCTCTTTCCGCGGGCGCCCGGCCTCGCATACGCGCCGGCGGATGTCGCCCACGCCACGCTGCGGACTCGTGTCACCGGGACGCCCACCTGTGCTGCTTCTACGGTCGACGAGGGGAACTCTATACCGTGAACGGGAGTGCAGTTAGCCGTGGTGGCGCGGCCTGCCCGGGCCTCCCGCAGCGGCGGCGTGCAGCCCCCGGCCTCTTGCCGGCGGCTCGGGCACGGCCTCGTGCCCGACCTTGCACCGGTAGTGGCATGGCCTCCCGACCTTGCGCCGCCGGCGGTGCGGCCTCGGCCCACGACCTTGCTCACGAGACGGCGGCAATGCATGCCGGCGCGGGCGGGGCGGCAAGAGCTGTCGGACGGCGGCGCGCGGAGGGCCGGGCGCAGTGGCAAGGCGCGAGCACCGCTAAGACCCAGGCCTTCACCGTGCGGAGGCGGCGCCCTCCAAGGGGAGCACGCAGGGGGCCGCTGGAGCACCTCAAAGGGGAGCACGCGGGAGGAGCGGAGCGCACGAAGGCCCGAGCTGATGAAGGAAGAAGAAAGGAAAGAAGAAGGGGAAGGAAGGCCCCGACAGGCGAGCCGAAGAAACGCTGAGCGTGTCTAAACCGGAAAGGTTGGTTGGCCACCTAAGCAAAACCAGGTACTAAAACCACTATTAGGGGGGTTATTTGTCCGGTTTTGAAAGTTCGGGGTCTGCGGCCGGTTTTATAGGTTAGAGGATTATGTATACCATCATTTATAGGTCGGGGTTATATAGACTTTTTCCAATGAACCAGGTCGAGAGTTAAGAATGCACCAATAGACCTGGTTTCTATCATCTCTTTTTTTGATAAAGTTTCACCCACGACAACTTTATTACTCCCATGCATTGCCCATAGTGCCAACTGTGCATATATATTAATTAACGTCCCGTGTAGCCATATACGCAGGCATCACTCTCTATTCATCCACTGTTCGATTCTACACAGGTGCGCAATGGCTTTGGGTCCCGTCCTATATACCCAACATATGTACCTGTAGTGTTGCTTGATGTATAAGCGCTTAGCGCAGCAATATATGTACCAATGTCTGATGGCATCATGCATAGAGAGGAAAAAGCACGAGCGAGCCCATCATTGCTAATTGGAGTGGAAGGCACCGGGAGGAATCACATAAGGAGCACGAAGGGGTACCGTGCTCGAAGAAGTTTCATTATGATTCCATCACCGGCCCTTTGTAATGGTGGATCCGATGTCCATACCAGCAGGTGTTCTCGCAGGCCTAGAATTCTGGGTTTTCGGAGGTGTATGGAGAAGAGCCGTGGGAGGAGGACATCGCTCTCAAATGGCGCAGGGGTAAACAGAACGAGTTCCCCTGCTGTTGTGGGAGTGATACGAGGGCCTGATGAGTGATGACAATAAGACTCTTGCTATCTTTTCTCCAGCTGCGACATTATCTTAATTTTTTTTGTTTGATTAATTGGTAACCAACTGTCACCCCCACGTTAGAGGTGCGCTAGTGCTATTTAAAATTTAAATAATAAACTTCCCTAGGCATGTTACTTGAAATTTTTGAAAGAATAGCGATGAAAATATCTCTAGCTATTTCTAGAGGCTTCATGTTTTCATCGAGCAGGTGCATCACGGTGAATCGTTGAGCGCGTGCACTTGTGAGGTGTCAACAACTAATTAATGGCAAAAACGGAGGAAGAAAAAATGGCGAGAAAAGAGGAGGGAAAAAATTAAGGCCGCAAGCCAGAGCGTGGTATTATTGTTCTTTAACATTAACTAGTTAAAATACCGTGCGTTGTAAACGGGTTTTATAGGATACATAACTAGATGATTTGTAGTTCGAAAATTCAACGGCCACCTTTATATGTGTTCCAACATCTTGTAACCAAACTTTATATCGTGCAGTCGTGCTTTGATTACACATGTTGCTCTAACGCATGAAACATGGGAGGCTCAGAGATTAATGGTTGTCACGTTTCTCGATCGATCGTAAAATTATATTTCGGTCACACTATTTTTACTCGTACAGGCATAAAGTAATCATGAAAACGTTTTCTACTTTAGAATTAGAAAAGAATAGCTAGTACATCGCGTGAGCACGTTCAACGGCCGTTCCTCTGCCAGGTCGGTCGTCGGAGTTCGTGTGGCGCGCGTGTCTCCATTGAGCCGCCGAGGAGATTACGCAGCATGGAGCCGCCTTTTCATTGGATCTTCCTTGTCGAGATTGGGTCAGCTGGCGAGCTGAGCTTTGCTGGATCTGCGCACCCGGGTGAGGACCACCACGGCCATGACGACACACACACAGTCAACATCCATGGCGGTCGATGTCTAGAAAGCCGCATCGGACGCGAGAGATCACCACGATGAGGTAGGCAGTGTTATTATCGTCGTTCGGTATGGCCCAGGTGATGGTGGCGCCGCCCATGCCAATCTGTGCGGTTGTGCCATGCTTTTCTAATCCTCTTGTTTTATTTTTGTTCCTCATTGGAGTGTACATAGAGAGATTTAGTCATTTTGAATCACAATTTGATTTCTAGAATTGATTTGGGATTGGTTTCATGAATGGATGTAAAATAATGAACCGTGATGACCTTGGCTTTTTCTTCTTTTTACATAAAGAGATTTATCCGGATCCGTGACGGCCTGAATTTTTGCCTTCTAAGAGAAGTCCTTTGTGCACTCTTTTTCTTTTTTGCGACTTGGGGTTTCATTCATGATCAATCGGGATTACAATCTTCAAATCACCGGGTGATCTATATATAGGATGGGGCTTGCTGCCACTCACTCGTCCTAATATCACCTAAGACTTTCTTAGCTAGTGTATGAGCAACTCGATTACAAGAGCGGTTTACATAAACCACAGAAAAGTTTGAAAACTTCGAGCTAATCAACTGATCTCATGTTGATCGGCACAATCTGAGAGCGATGATTGACATCCTCCTTCCATAGCTTCAAGAACATCTGTGAGTCAGTCTCCAGAATGAGTTTCGAGACTCCCAATTCTCTTGCCATGGTGACACCGTCACGGCAGGCCACGGCCTCCAGTGTCAGCGCATCAAGGCCATAGGTCTACCACTTTGCCCGACGTCCTTTGTGGACTCTAACGGGATGAGAATTCCTTTACCGAAGGAGACGGAAAGTCCTTTACGGACTCTAACCTCAGGAGGTGAAGTCCTTCACTTGAGGAGATGAAAGGCAGAAAAAACCAGAAGAAAACGGCAGAAACCAAAACAAATCCAGAAATTTTACCAATTTATTAATAGGTAATAGATATAGCAAATATACCCGTGCGTTGCAACAGGAGAATTTTTTTTTTACTAAAATTCATTCAAAATAATAACATGAATGGCAACTTATGTTTTATGCTTTTACTATTTATTTATTTTATGATGACTATCACATCCAAATATATAAGTTAATGCTCAACAAATAAAATGTCCTTTATAAAACCTGTATCAAATTAAATAGATCTTGGCATAAACCTACTTTTTTTGCATGTAATTATTTAGATAAAAATAAATATATTATAACTTTGTATCTTTTTCATATTAAAATACACAATGGTATATTTTTTTCTTCTGTAGCAAAACATATAATTATTTAGATAAAAAGCAAATATATTGTAACTTTGCAGGTTTTCATATCAGATGCTTGACCATTTTCATCCCGCTCATTTGAATTTATTAGCTTAACTTATCAGTCATGATACTATGTTTTTCACACAGCAAAACAACACCAGCTAACTTATCTATCATAGAAATTATCAAGCAAATAGGTAGGTAGCTTTTTTTAATTATCATGTCAACTTCTATAACATTTTTGTCCATGTATTAGGATTAGTCTATCCACCGATGATTATCAACTTCTATGTCTCTCATTTTTCACATGGTAGTTTTTTTCAGGGATTACGTATTGTCCAACATTCCGGTCCATAAAATAATTAGTTATATCATTGACTGATCCATATTTTAATATAAATCAGGTTTTTATCAAATGGTATAAATATTTATCCTTAAAACTTAATGCAGAAACAAATATAATAATTAATTAAAAGTAGAAGTTATGCATCGAGGCTTGTCTTGGGCAAGAACTGAACAACCAAAAATTAGTGAAGGTTCGGGGAGACTAACAACGAGGACATCCTCTGAGTATTCGAACCTATATGTCATTGAATTTGGATATATATCATAAACTAACAAAATTGATTTGATATTTTCTAATTTTTAATATTTTTTTTAAAATTTTGTAAGCTTTCTAACATTTTACATCAGGAACCCCAATCTTGTTCAAAAATTAGTAAGACTTTTTTACTTTTTATTTCTTTCCTACACTTTCACATCTAGAACCCTATAATTTTTCTATTATCTTCTTGACTCTTGTCTATATTTGGCAATGTAACTACCGTGTAAGTCTCAACTCCGACTTCTCACCTCATACCGACCGAGGGGACAGATTTGTTTTGCACCTAATCAGCATACCGAGCGAGCGGACAGATTTGTTTTGGCGGACTGAAATTTTAGCTTTTTATTAATATTATATTATATATATTATATAGACTTTTGAGGTAAAAAAAACTATGGGTTTTTTGGATTGAAGCCTGTTTGCCATTTTCTACGTATACGTATAACTCGGGCTCATTGTCAGGTCGAGCAACACATAGGTGACTTTTGTATGGACACCGATGCCCCTGCTTCCTTGTTACAAGCCGTCGTAGCAGCCTTCTCTTCCGTTCATTCCGTTCCCAACCGTGCTCCTCTCCGTCAGTCGGGACATTTAATTTTTTACCATCCTTATCTTTGGCCAGTCTTGAAATAGCAGCTTTAGAATGGCATCTAATTTGGTAGCATGAGAGACACGCTTTGTGTAATTTTTTACCATCTTTGCTTACGTGGCACTTCTACTCAACCTACCAGCGTGGCAAGGAGGTGTAAAAAGACCGGCCTGCCCTTATCTATTTTCCTCGGTCTCTACCCGCTCGGCCCGTTCCGTCCCGTCCCTCCGCTTCATTCGTCGCTCCCCGCCCGCGTCTATTCTGTCCGCGACGAACGGAGCAGGCAGCCGCGCCGCAAGGGGAGCAACCAGCCGCGCCGCCCAACTCCGCAAGGGCCGCCGCGCCTGACCCGCCCCCACCACGTCGCCATGTCATCCGCGAGCACTTAATCAATGGCGTGAAGGTATGTGTCTGCAGCGACCTCTCTCTCGTGGTTGCTCATTTGATTAGGGTTAGGGTTCGTCGATTCCGTCGATTTGAATTTGTTGTCTTCGTTCTTTGCTTCCTAGGCCGTGGGAGTCGCTGATCTATTGCTTAGTTGTTGAAGCAATGGATTGGGGTGGTGGGAGTGGCTGTCCTGGGTGGTAAGTGTTCCTCCTGTTGCATTGTAACATGTTAAATGTTATTTAGGAACCGTAGCATGTACTCTAACTTGTTGATTCACTCCACTATGTTAGGATTGATCCTGGCAACGAGTTTAAATTAGTTGTTTCGTTCGTTCTTATGTGGCTGATGGTGAGTATGGGTTAGTAGAGATTCCTCCCAAGAGCATGAGTTGTGGCTGGACGAACCGAGCAGTACACTCTTCAGAAATTTAATGATGAAATGTCAGCCAAAATTATATGGGGGCCAACACAAAAGCTATCGTTTGGGTAATTGACGGTGACAACACCGGTTCTAAATGGAGTGTGAGAAGGGATGAACATTTTCAGCAAATGGTAAAGAATTGTTGGGCACGAGAGTTGCTTATCTTGAAGTAGATGTTGTCAATATGCATGCATTCTCTTAGAGCTAAGACACAGCATGATGGGAGTGTCGGGGTATATTTTTTTGTGTCATTTTGCACCTATGCAAGTTTCTTTGTGTCATTTTATACCTATGCATGCTTTTTTGTGTCATTTATAGTTTTATACTTATGTAGCCTTGTTTTGTCATTTTGCAGGTGCAAATAAATGACAAAGATCACACTTGTCACGATAGGTCTAGATGCCACTGGTAATACAATGGCTTCTCAAGCTTGGGTGAAGAGAGGGCTATACCGCTACTCAAGAAAAAGCCTAGCATGGGTGTCACAGAGTTACAGGAAGCCCTCCAAGCCAAGTACCCGGTTGACATCAACTATCATACTGTAGTGTATGGTAAACAAAGGGCATATGACAAGCTTTTTGGGAAATGGGATGATTCATTTGATTGGTTGTAGGCCGAGGTTGAGATGAGATCACTGGCGGTGTATTAGAGATAGATACGAGACTGTGGATGGTAAAGTTCATTTCAAAAGGTTTTTTTGTTGTTTCAAGGCTGCAATTGATGGTTTCGAAATGGTTGTAGACCCTACACCAGCATAGACTCAACCCATTTGAATGGGCTTTGGAATGGACACTGCGGCTCAAGCCTTGGATGGACATAATTGGATGTACCCCTTGGCTTTTGGATTTTTGACTACGAGACTAAAGAGAACTGGACATGGTTTATGGAGCGGCTAAGCAAGGCAATAGGACCTATGGAGCACTTAGCTGTTTGCACCGATGCTTGCAAGGGCCTTGAATCGGCGGTGGCCAAGGTTTTCCCAAGCGTGAGCGAGGGAGTGCTTCGGGCATTTGATGGAAAACATGAAGAAGTATTACCGTGGAGATGTTTATGCCAAGAACATGTGGCCTGCTGCTAGAGCATATACACCACATAGGTATAGGTATTTCTTTGACAAAGTATTAGATGCTAGCCCGAAGTGGATACTTGGCTCAAACAACATCACAACCTACGTGGGCAAGGAGCAAGTTCGAGCGAAATCAAGTGTGATTACATCAATAATAATGGGTGAGACTTGGAATTCTTGGGTCAAGGAGCACAAGGATCTACCTTCTTGCTTGGCTGATGCAATTAGGGAGAAGACACTCATTCTTTTTGCAAAAAGGAGGAAAATAGCTAGAGCATTGTCTCTGGAATTCTACCTGCAATCATCCATCAACTCAATGCGGCTTCTAGGGGTTTGGACAATCGAAAGTGACTAAAGGGTACCAAGAGGAAGCTGAAGTGATGAGAAAAGGTACAGAAGGGAGCTTGGAAGTGTCCGTAAGTGGTACCAAGAAAAGGTATGTTCCTACCCCTAGTGTTACATGCAATTAAAATTGTTAACCATCGACCTTAGCCAATAAATTGTAGGAAAAGAACTAGAAAAGCAGCCCCAAAACCTAGAAGGAAAAAAGCAAGATAGACCCCACCCCTACCGGAGGAGATACACCAAGAACAAGGTTAGCACTTGTTAGAGAAGCAGCCTAAGGCAGCAAGGAGGCTAATGAAGGCTGAAAAGGCTGCAGCGACCTGAAGGCGCGGTAGCTTCGAGAGACAAATCATTCGGATTCATGCACCGCCATCACCCTGCAAGAAGGTATGTTCTACTTCCAAATTCATTCTTGGCCAAAACTTGTTGTTGCCAATATAAAAACATGACTTGCATTGTCACGGAGTATTTGTTGGGACCTACAACTGTCAATGAGGTTGAGCATGCACCACCATCACCTACGGCAACAACTTCGATTGACCCACCTACTAAAAAAATGACTCCAAGGAGGGGAAGGTCATCTGTTCAAAGATTAAGAAGACTCCAGGCAAGAAGAAGAAGATGTGACTGCAGCGCGAGCAAGAGAAATTGCATTTTGGTTATGAACTGAAGCATCTTCTAGCTTTTGAGTGGCTACGGCAACCACTATTTTGTGCCCGAACTATGTATGTGGGCGTTCCAAACTTATAGCTTGTGATGCATGAATTCCAAACTTTAGCTTTTGATGCCGAACAATTTGTGTCGTGAACAATTTGTTTGTACTCTACATCTATTTGTGTGTGGCCTGCAACTATTTGTGTGTGCCATGGTGAATTAATGGTGATTTTCATCTAGTCGAGTTGGTTGTTGACAAGTTTATTTGATCATTTATGTGACATGCTGAGTTAATGCTCTATGAAAGCTGTATTTTCATGAACAAAATAGGCCTATGGAGAGGAAAAGGGCGCCGGGGGCAGTCCAGTCTTTTACACTCAATTCATCCTCGTTAGCCGTTGGTTGGTTGACATGGCGTGCCACGTGTGCAAAGATGGTAAAAAATTAGACAAAACATGCCTCTCATGCTACCAAATTAGTTGCCATTCTAAAGCTGCTATTTCAAGATTGGCCAAAGATAAGGATGGTAAAACATTAAATGTCCCCGTCGTCCGTCTTCGTCTTCCTCTGTTCCCTCCACACCGCCGATGTACCCGACGCTCCCCATGGCCGACATCGCGCCGTCGAGATAAGGCCCGCCGCCTCATCGCTGCGCCAGAACACAGCGGGCCGCCGCCGTCGAGGACTTCTCCGTGTCCCCGTCGACGCACAGCTCCACCTCATCGACGGCAGCCGTAGCCTACCGCTGGACACCGGTGACTGTCCCTCTTCCGCATCCGGGCGGGGGCCTAGGCTGCGTGCGGAGCGGGGTCTTCGTCGGGCGCGGGGCCTCCGGCGTAGGCGCGACCTCCGGCGGGGCACCGGCTCCGGCGGGCCGAGGGCGAGGGCTCGGGCGGGGTGCGGAGGCGGCGGCAAGGCTACGGCCGGGCGCGGGAGGGCTCCGGCACCGGCGTGGGGGCGTGACCTCCGAGCGGCGCGGGGAGGCCTGCGGCGTGTGGTTCTTGGAGGAGCGGAGGGGAAGAAAACGGAGTGGAAGATGCTAACGGAGTAGAACGGCAGATAAGGCTAGCGGCCGGTTGAAACAGGCAGGCAGGGGTAGCACGTCCATACTCAATTCGCGTCTACGTATTCAATCCTGACAATGGGCCCGAGACGTGCAGATACGTAGAAAATGACAAGTATCAAAGAGTCCTAGAATTATAATGGCAGATTTCAAAATACCCGAATTGTAATGGCATATCTCCAACGTCGAAAAATTGCAGTGGCTTCGTTCAAAAAACCCAAAAATATAACGAAGATGACAGTGTATGAAAAGTTGGTAGTAACTACCCTGCTAGTACGTGATAATTAATTAATGGAAAGAAGTTCATTTTTCGCTTCGCGTGGTGATGATTGTTCTTATCCTGTGCGCTTTAACATTACAAGGACAAGTTATCTCCTTTACCCACTCTCTTACACACAGCATGCGCACACATGGCTTTAATTTGTCCATAGAATACCCTGCTATATATACATACTCCAACCAGCAGGTGAGTTCATGATTCTTGCTCCAGTACACACTTGCGTTGTTGGTTTGAGTATTGGGTAGTGAACAAGTACAGGGTGATAAACAAAAGCTGTCTTTTACAAACTAGCATCGATGGGGTAGGACAACCAGTAGCAGCCGGATGACGATGAGAGATAGCGGGGCTCGTCATTGAAATGGAAGGCATCGGGAGGACTCGTCCTCGGACGCTGCTGTCACATCGCGCTTAGACCCACCCTTGCCTCCACCACACCACAAGTTTGCCGCATGCCATATCATATCTTGACAAGCGACACATTTGTCTCCAAGAGAAATGGAGTGGCTATGCGCCGGTGGTGGTCAACATAGCCAGACACTGTCAGCTTATGGAGCTGTTGACGAATAAATCCGCCAACACACCGGTAGCGGGCCTTGGACGCCCTAGAGGTACCTTTGAAGCGACCTGTAACAGCAATGACGACGTAGCGTGGCGCAAACCGATCTAGAGATCGATAAGCCGACGCAGAGCCCGCCGGGACGGAAAGGTAAACCCTAGAACAACCTCCGGGAAGATTATCGGAGGATGCACGTAGGATCTCCTAGAACAAGCGGATGACGCCTAGAATCGCCGATGAACTCGCGAGAGAAGCACCGAACAGCAACTAGAAAATTAGGCAGGATGTAGAAGAAGAAGAAGGGTAAATGGATCGTCTCGATCGATTTATGTTGGTTTGTATGTCGATTGATTGGATGGGTTCAATCGGCCATGATCCCCTCAATATATAGGGGGTGGTCTTATCCCGCAAGAAACTCTCCCAAAACTCGTCCATCAAGTTTCCCACGAGTTAAACTTTCCAAAAGTCCGATTCGTCATACGAATCCGGACTTCCCACTTCGGACCGTCCCGTCGCCACATACTGCCGGACGCTCCGCGCTGGATCCGCGGCGTGCGAAAAGTTTCTGTTCCAGATCCCGCGCGCCGAAGCGTCGATCCGGGCGGCGCTTCTCTGCCGTTCGCTACCGGCGCAGCGTCGGGTCAACGCGCTGAAGCAGCGTCGTCCCGCCCGGCGAAGGGTCGCGCGTCACGTCGGCCCGCGAGGTGATACCAGCTCAAACGGTCGCCCGCACCTCCCGAGGAGGTCTTCGCCTGCGTCTCGCGGTCCGGTTTTAGGGCGGGGTCCGGCGTGTTAGTGTGCGCTGAACCTCCGTTTCGCGATGATCGCCGACATGTGCCGATCCTTCCTTGCCACTTTTGGTTGTCAACATGCCCCCTCTATTTTCAAGTGATTTAGTTTATGAACTTGAAAATACTCTTTCACCCGTTAACCAACTAGCGACGATGTCCATCACATCGGCTAACCGGCTGACTAAGCGATGTGTTACATCGGCCATTTTGTTCTCTAGGGCGATACATGTATCGCCATTATTTGGAAGAGCACTAGGCTTTTGCCAAAACACTTGGGAAGTATTTTTTCATATTCCTCCCGTTGATTGCTTTGTCGAGACGTTCCTTTCAATGTCTCTAGCACATAAGAATTTCCGCGTATCACCTTGATCACTCTCAAAGGACCCTCCCAATTAGGGCGACCACTTGCCAAATTGATTACTCTTCGATCCAATAGGGAGTATGGTTTTCCACACTAAATCTCCTACTTGGAAAGATTTGTTTCTTACTCTCTTGTTATAGGCCTTCGCAACACGCATCTTGTCCTTTTCAATCTCCTTTAGAGCTTCAATTCTCTTGTCGGTCACATCACCTATGTTATCCATCATGAGATCATGGTACACTTCAATGATAAATTGTCATCTTGCTTGGCAAACCTAAGTGCACCTAAGTTCACTTCAATGGGCAACATAGCTTCTTGACCATAAACCAATTCAAACGGAGTTGCCTTTATTGCACCATGCTTTGATGTGCTGTATGCCCACAAAGCTTCCGACAAGACTTCATGCCACCTCCTTGGAGTCTCTTCAATCTTCTTTTTGATGAGCTTGATCAAGGTCTTGTTACTAGCTTCAGCCTTGGGCCATTAGCTTGAGCATAGTATGGAGATGAGTTGACCATCTTGATTTTGCTATGATTCTAAACGCTTTCACCTCTTTAGCCATAAATGCGATGTCCCTTGGTCGGTATGCAATACTTGAGGGATGCCGAATCTATGAATAATATGTTCTTTGGATAAACTCTATTACCTCCACATGAGTAATATTCTTCAATGGACCTCTCACACCACTTTGTGAAATAATGCAGAGCAACCAAGACAAACTTGTGTCCCTTTGAAGACGAGGGATGTATTTGACCAATGAAATCTAGCCCCAACCTCGAACGGCCATGGCGATGTAATAGAATGGAGCTCAAGTGGGCGCCATTTGAATGTTCCCAAACCGTTGGGTACTCTTCACAAACCTTTGTAGTAACGCATGCAATCGGAATCATAGTAGGCCAATAAAAACCAAATTCTTCAACAACAACCACTTCATCTTGTGAGCCGATTGATGTGTACCACAAACTCCTTCATGGACTTCTCCCATAGCCACTTTTGCATCTTTCTCGCCCCAAGCACTTTGGTAAAAAGACCATCGGCCGGCTTCTATACAAATTCATCATGCTGCCATGTGTATTGGAAAGCAAGTCACGGATGGGTCGATCAACCTTATTAGGATCCCGCAAATATTTAATCAAGGGAGTTCTCCAATCCTCTAAATCGGTATTAGAATAACTAATCGATTTGAGACATCATCAGCAGCATATGCCGAAGAATTGGTTAATCCGATCATATTGGATGGTTGAACCAATTCATTTGTTCTTGCACAAGTAAAATTTATATCCTCATACATCGGCTTTGTTTATATATGAAAATTTGCTTACTAACTTCAAAGTCGGATGCTTGTTGAGCTAGCTTATTAGCCCTCGTGATTCTTTTCTCTAGGAACATGCTGAATTTTAAATTTAGCAGAAGTTTAGAGATGTATTCTAACAAGAGTATTGAGGCAAGCACGTAGTGATTCATCTAAACATTGAATCTCCCCACTAACTTGCCGAACAACAATAATGAATCACCATATGCTTCAACATGCCGCACATCCATGGAGGTTAACATGATCAATCCTAATAATAAAGCTTGATATTCGACTTTTGTTAGTACAAGAAAAGCTTAATCGGGTTAAGCATCTTTGTCACAAGTCCATCAGGGGAGAAGATTAAAACAATAATACCAATGCCTCGACCGCTTCTCAGCAGACCGATCCCATCAAAATATAATGTCCATGGGGCAATTCGTGATGTAATTAATATCATCATCAAATTTTATGCTATGCTCAACAATAAAATCGCCAGAAGTACTTGGCCTTTGATTGCTGCACTAATGGCTCAAAAACCAAATCATATTCAATTAAAGAGTACGCCCACTTTGCCTAACCTCCCACCGAGGATTGGCCAATGCAACATATGCTTAATGACATTAGCCTGGCATGCTACAATACATGTACTCGATGGCAAATAATGTCTCATTTATGACATGCAAAGTACAATGATAAAGCATAACTTTCCAATGTGGGTGTACCTTGTCTGCGAGGATCAAGAAGATCGTGACCAATGTAGGCAATAACATATTCTTTCCCTTCATCTTCTTAGTCATCACGCGCCAATCACCTCTCTTCGGAAGAATATAAAGTTTGAATGGTACCTCTTCTTGGTGCACGAAGAACCTGGCGGTGATGATAGATATTCCTTTATCTTGTCAAATGCTTCTTGTTGCTTTCGTTTCAAGCAAAATCGATTCATCTTTCAACTTGAGTATAGGGTGAAAAAGAATAATCTTCTAGGACAAATTAGCAATAAATCTCCTAAGATAGTTGACCTTCCCCAAGAATTTCTCGCACATCCTTCTTGCATGTGGCGGCTCAACTTTCTTGATCTTCTCAAATCCTCTTGGGATCAACTTCTATGCCTTTATCATGGATGATGAGCCTAGAAACTTCCTGTACCCGATACTCCAAAGGCACACTTGAGTGATTCATCTTCAAACCATAAGCCGCGCATCCTCTCCCAAAGCCAAGACACACAAATCGGCTAAGTGAGATTCATGGGCCGATTTAATCACAATATCATCAATATAAACCTCCATAATCACCCCAATTAGATCATGGAAAATCGGATTCATCGCTCTTTGGTAAGTTGCACCTGCATTCTTCAACCCAAGGTCATAACAATCCACTCAAACAAGCCAACAAAACCGATAAATAAAAGCCGTCTTTGATGTGTCTTCTTCCGCCATAAAAATCCGATTATACCCCATTACCATCAAGAAGCTAATCATCTTGTGCCCTCGGCATCATTGATCAACATATCGGTCTATAGGCATAGGATACTCATCTTTAGGAGTGGCTCTATTCAAATCTCTCTCGAAATCAATGCATACTCTAATCTTGCCGCTATCCTTCTTTCAACCGCACAATGTTAGAGACCCACTCCGCATATTGGCATGGACGGTATGAACTCCGCTGCCAGCAACCTTCGATCTTCCTCCCTTTATTCCTGGTCATGGATGGCCGAATTGAAGAGCCTTGGGTGTTGCTTGACAGTTTGAAATTTGTTCTTGGAGAATAAGCCGATGCTCAACAAGATCTCGGCCCCAATCCCAGATTCGATGTAGTTCCATGCAAAACAATCAACATATTCCCCGAGAAGCGCGATTAATCTCAACTTTGAAATCGGCTTTCCCAGGATTTTTGGTTAATAAACGTCGCTGATTGCGTAGTACCATCCCCAATGTCAACTTGCTCCAAAAGGGCAGCCAACAATAAAACCTTTGGCCCAACTTATTGAGCTCATCAAAGTCATCAATTGCTTCATTTAATATCGGTCTTTTCGGTCGATATTGTTCTAAACGATGCTTTAGCTATTCGTGATTATCCATTAAATGATTGTGTTGAGCCGATTGTCAATCGAAGCTTAAGAGATACGGGGACAAAGCGGCCCTAGAATAATCAACATAATCATATTTGGGAGAGGTCACTGCCCGGAGCACCCCATGGCGCCATGCCCTTCAGCTTCTGATGAATCGGCAATTGCAACTTCAGCCGATGAATCGCATGGACAATCTCCACGGATCACCAACCCACTAGATGAGAAACCGGGTGTAGACCGGAAGTGGACACACTCATTAGCATGTATCCAATCATGCCCAAGTATCACATTGTAGCTCCCTTGATGCTCTGCGTGACGAAGAAAGCGGTAGCCAAAGGTCTTGCCTCCCGATGGTCAACTCAACGTTAGCAATTCCCTCAAGCCGAATCGGAGCATCACCACCTACTCCCGTGATGGTCATGCTGGTCCGGACATTAGCTCCTCCTCCTTGATCCCAAGCCATGTGAACAGCGTATATGGCATGATATTGACGATTACCGTCAATCCCACTAACATGCTATGCACCGAGTCCCATTGATGTGACCTCTCAAGTTGAGAGGCCGAAGATGATCCACCTTGGATTCCCTACTGAATATGGCGTCCTCCACCGCAAAATACAAGCTCCGTTTGCCGGTGGCTCCTCCTCATCATGGCGGATCACGTAGTAATCCGAAGATAGATACACCACGTTGATCCGCCTCCGGCTGATGGCTCATAATCCACCATCTCATCATCTTTGTTCCGGGCCGGAGAAACTCCATACCTAGCACATCGGCAATCGGCAAAGAGCAAACTCTTTGGGATTCTCCCCAATATTTTTAGTAAACCGTCGTACCGGTTTCCATCTCCTTGGGAGGGTTGCAACCGATTCAACAACTTCGGAACATTTATTTCAAGAATCACAGAAGCTTAGCCGATTCTTCAATCGGCCAGCCGGTTCATGCTCCGTCACCTCTTGAGCCACCTCCATCCGCTTGACCGACTCCATAGTCGGCCGCACGCCCGCAGCGAACACCGTCATCCTTCTTCTGCGCACACCCTTGAGGATTTTCAAGAGCTTACCTTTCAATTTCTTGGCGGTGCGCGCGCAACTTCCGCTGGTCTTGTCCAAGTTGCTGGACACCACTTGGGTTGTGTATACTTTGGATCCTCGCGTTTTCACTTTCCAAAGAACTTCCATCATTGCTTCATTTTGCATGCTTACTGGAATTTTAGTATTAACCACACCTCGGTTCATTGTCGCAACTACCGGAGCCGACATTGATCCGATGGCGATTTGTGGTGCAGAGCTTGCTTTGGCAACCACCTTTCGGGCAGCCCCCACCTTCTCGAGCTTCAACCTTCTCATGGGTACATACGCCAATTGCATTGGCGCCTTTCCTCTCCCCTTGCAAAAATCGATCATTGGATGGAAGCTCTCCTCTTCCAATATAGCCCGATTGATGAGCCAATCGGCTAAACGATGGATTCACCTTCATATCCAGCAAAGACCTTCAAACCCTGATGCGATGATGCAGCATTTGGGTACGACACCCACATTATCTTGGGCGCCCCCACTCGGCGGCAAAGGCAAGATCTAGGTGAGCCGGAGTCACCGGTGGTCCCCAACGAGATGGCCGTGAATGAACAACCTCGCGAATAAGAACCAGCCTCGAAAGAGTTGTAGCCTTTGCCTCTTGTCTTCATCTTCAATGCTTTGGGAGGCGTGTAATTCTTTTTTTATCGGCCGATTGATTAGAATCGGCCTTTTGTTGTTTGTACTTTGCCATCGGCTTGTCAAAAGTACAAAGTGGCTTCACCACAAATTTCTTAGGCTTCGGCTCCTTCTCCTTCCAAACTCCTACTTTCGGCTTGTGTGGAATGAATGTTCGGGTCACATGAATGTCGGAAGTAACGGACTTTCGGGAGATTGTGAATCGGTTTGACCAATTGTATCAATCGGTTTGGCCGACTTGGAAGTTCCGGAGCACCATCGCAGGGCAGCCTTGGGCGCCTCCACCTTGCTTGCTTGGTCGCCACCGATCGTAGAGATCGGTCGTGACGGCCGTTGACGCGGCTTGAGTTTCATACCATCTTTGCCTTCTCAATGCCTCCGTGATCCGGCGGTGATGGTGAGCTTATTCTTGCCAACTTGATTCTTCTCCATCACCACTTGCCGCCTCGAATTCTGGACATTCGGTGCGGGTCGTGGTTCACCGATGATGACGTTCTTGCCTTTAGCTCCATGGGCTTGTTCGGGACGAATCAAAATAGGCTGGAGCCCCGCCTCAATAGTGTTGGTGTTGTTATTTGGGAAGGGGTTCTTCTTGATCTCCATGTACGCAAGACTTAATCGTCCCTCATTAAGGGCCGATTGTATCGTCGACGGAAATAATTGCAATCATTAGTGGCATGAGAATAAGAATTATGATATTTGCAATAAGCTCTCTTCTTAATCTCATCTGCGAAGGCATGGTATAATTAATTCTAATGTGCCCGATTTTCAGCAACTCATCAAAAATACGGTCACATTTAGAAACATCAAAAGTAAACTTTACTTCCTCACCCCGATTCTTTTGAATCGGTTTGAGAGAAGGGCAAGTCACAAGCTTGTTCTCTGCTGGCCACCTAATTTCAGCGGCGTTGCATTCACTGTCTCATCCTCCGAACTTTCGAAACAATATGAAAAGTATGTGTGTTCGAACGATGAGACTTATATGCCTCGCGAGACTCTTTAAGGCGCGATTCCCAATAAACGGCCTTCTCGACAAGGTGGTTGAAATTATTAAATTGTACATTCTCAAGTTTCTCACGAATCCTAGAATGCAAACCATTAAAGCATATATCAACCAAATCTCTTTCGAGATCATCAAATGAAAGCATCGGTTCTTGATATCTCTAGCCCTTTTAATAAAATCAATAACAGTTTCATCTCGTCCTTGACGAACCGATGTAAGATGTGACAATCTAGTTTCTTGGATCCCGGTATAAAAGTGACTATGAAATTTCTCTTCCAATATGGCCCAAGAACCAATGGTGCATGCGAGTAATGAAGTAAACCAAGCAAAAGCTGTGCCGAGTAAGAGATAAAGGAAAATAACGTACTTTCATGTAATCATAGGCACATCCTTCTCCTAGTTGAGCTAAATACATGCTAACATGCTCCATAGATGTTTTATCATCACTACCACTAAATTTCGAAAATCCGGCACTTTCCATCCTGAAGGAACTTTCATGTAATCAAAGTGCAGGGGGTATGGTTTGTGGTAGATAACTTTACTAGGTCTAAGGGGTACACCTAGAGTTTCCTCAAGAGACTTAGACAAATCTTCCTTAAACCGATTAAGTGTGTCGGTGTAATCGGTAGAAGGAGTGTTCTTAGACCTACCTTGATGGGGAATTTCACTAGGTGACTTCGGTGGGTTTGGGAGGATTGCTTCTCTGCCGAAGACTTACTCTTTTGCTTCTTATCGGTCCGTGGAGAACGATCCGAATCTTCAGCAAAGGTACCTATAGGCTTGGGTTTAGCAGAATCGGTCTTGCTTGTTTTGTGTGTTTTGAAGCCCGATTTGCTCTTATTTGCCTTAGCATAAAGGGTTTGATTCTCATAAAAATTAGGAGGCATACCATATTGATATTCTACTTCTTCATCATCCGATTCGTCCGAATCGGATTGATGTTGCCTTCTAACCTATCGAATCTAGCCATAATCATATTAACCGCAAGCTAACGTTCCTACGAAACCTTCTTATGAGTATCTAACATAGCGGCAATATCATCATGCGTAGGGCCATCTTCAAATAAAGGTTTTTCGTTGCTTACCTTCTTCCCTGAAGATGAAGATGTGAACAACCCGGCGTAGTCTGGCTCCTTGACTTGCTTGACATTATCCCGGCGCCCCTTGTGGCAGCTCTCGAAGAAAGCTTTGCACATAGCGTTGAGTTGTCCTTGGAGCTTGCTGCGGAGATCGTCGGAAGCTCGTCCATATTTTGTGGACGACGATGTTCTTGGAGCCGATGTTGGTACGATCATCTCCACTTGAATCACCGTCACGGCTGCTCCCCATGTTATTAGATGGATACTGGAGACGGCGCCTTGCACTCTTCCCCAGCGGAGTCGCCAAAAAGTGTGTTGCCGAATAAATCCGCCAACACACCGGTAGCGGGCCTTGGACGCCCTAGAGGTGCCTTGAAGCGACCTGCAACAGCAACGACGACGTAGCGTGGCCGGCAAACCGATCTAGAGATCGATAAGCCGACGTAGAGCCCGCCGACGGAAGGGTAAACCCTAGAACAACCTCCGGGAAGACCCGTCGGGAGGATGCACGTAGGGGATCTCCTAGGAACCAGCGGATGACACCTAGAATCGCCGATGAACTCGCGGAGAGAAGCACCGAATAGCAACTAGAAAATTAGGGCAGGATGTAGAAGAAGAAGAAGGGTAAATTGATCATCTCGATCGATTTATGTTGGTTTGTATGTCGATTGATTGGATGGGTTCAATCGGCCATGATCCCCTCGTATATAGGGGGTGGTCTTATCCCGAAGAAACTCTCCCAAAACTCGTCCATCAAGTTTCCCACGAGTTAAACTTTCCAAAAGTCCGATTTGCATACGAATCGGACTTGAATCGAGCCGCTCGTCAGGCGCGGACGCGTCCGGCGCGACCGCGTGCGCAAAAGTTTGTTGCGCATCCTGCGCCCGAGCCCGCGTCCGGCGCCTTCTCGCGGTCGCGTCCGGCGCTGCGGTGCCACGCGCGAGCCGACGCCAGCGTCCGGCGCGCGTCCGGCGGCGTGTGGCCAGCGTCCGGCGCCCGACCTCCCGAGGAGGTCTGGACCGCGTCCGGCGCTGCCGACGCGTCAGCGTGGCCTTAGGCGGCGTCCGGCGCATTGTGTGCGCCGAAAACCTCCGCTCGCCGTCCGATGATCGCCGACATGTGCCGATCCTTCTTTTGCCACTTTTGGTTGTCAACAGGAGCTAGTTAAGCCATCTTTTGAATATGGATGAGATATGAAACGAAGTTCCAATAACCAAAAGGTTTGTTGTCAAAAAATAACCAAAAGGTAGGCATTTTAGAAGTTGAGGGACCAGGATGGCATAAACAGCCATGTCCAAAGATCCAAAGTAGGCATTTCAGAAGATGAAAAACCTGAAAGGAATAGCCAGTTTAGTCTGAGGATTGGATGTGAATATTACTCTTTCTTAAGAAGCACTCTGTACGCGTTAGTTCTTATAATTATTATGATAATATGTGGTTGACGACTCAAAGATCACAAGGCTTTGATTCTGAATACCGCTTGAGCCAAAGTGGAGTAGATGCATGAGGGCAGTACAATAATATAACATTTATAGATATTAAATCATTTGTCTTAACTCAACCAGAGCAAATGTGACAACTAAACTTTTTTGCGACAGATGGGTAGACCTTGATGTCAAAATAATTTCTGAAAGCAAGAGTTCAGAATACAAAGCAGGCCATCCTCTCAAGAAATTACCAAAGAGAACGATAGCAGTGAGCATTTTTACAATGGGTGACCAAGCACTAATGGATCGGATCTGTCCACCTCAGCAAATCTGCAATCGCAACGTGATTACGTGACCAACTGGCACACCAGAGCATGCTATTCCACCGGGTAAAGCTTGGGAGCGTTAATGGCAAATGATTCAAATCACATTGCTCTTATACTTCACGTGTCTCGCTGCACCTTCCTGGACTTATATATACTGCGGTTCGTTTATACTACAATTCAACCGCAGCTGCTTAATTACTACAGAGCATGTACTAGAGGTCCTTTATTTTGATTGCATTGCATTGTTGTCCAAGTCCATCCCCACCTCTTGCCTTCAAACTTCTTAGACCACTGACTCTAGTCAGAAGAGAAATGCAAAGAGAGTCAAATAACTTGATGGGATAGATGGTTTCACTCACATATTTCTCAAGACGAAGACATTTTTTAATCTTATGGGAATGGAAGGCATGTGAAAAATTTTCATGAGAAGAGGTCTGTCGTCTAGCGAAAGCAGACGGTTGTGGCTTCACTAGACTTTGGCTCAAGCGGTTTATTCAGTGAAACCAACCATAACCTTACCACAATTGTCGAACCAAAATGGATGACGCATCCACCTATATGGCTAGGGAAGTAGGGATGGAAATGAGCCAAGCTCGAGCAATCTCATCGCCTCAAGCTTGACCTTGTTAGAAGACTGAGCAGATGAGAGTGTATAGTTAGGCTCAAGCTCTTACATAATTCTTGCCGGTCACTAGTATACCTTATTATAAGACGAGAGAAACATGAGCAAAGCCTTAAGCTTTATCTTAATCTTATTAGCTGACTATATCATGTTTAGACTTAAAACATTTTCTCGCTTAAATTGTAATCTCTCAGGAATTTGAACAATGCAATTGGTAAAAAAATGAAATATATTTGTATCGACCTTAGTTCATGCTTAGCTGCAATGAACGAGCTTTATTTGGTCCTGCTCGAGAGCTCGCTAAGCTTGCGAGCTTAAGTACAAAGTTGTGGACTGGGTTAGAGCATGGATTTTGCACCTGCCCATCTAGCCACAAGGCATTACTCTGATAATGCATTTTACATTGATAACTAGTTACGATTGAGGTACCATAAAAGATTCATGAGTTGTGGACTGGGTTCGAACGAGGACTGGATCGAACAGCCGGTCCTTACTTTTTTTTTTTACAATGAAGTCCTCTAACTAGTATTATAATTGAGTGGGCTGAGCCGTTTTGGGCTTGGATACGGATAGGTACAACTAAGTCAGATCCAAACATAATTAATTATCCAGTGCTTTGAGATTCGTGCGGGGAAAAGGACCACCGGAGAGAAATAATTACCGCAGTCATTAGTTGCGAAAACTAATTAATTTTAATTAGGGGCAGTTTAGTACTCTTCCACATCGCTAGCTTTGGGTAGAAGCACATGACTCTCAGGCCATGGCTCCAACGAACTAGCGCCTCCTGAGCACCCGCAGTCGCCGGCCGCTGCGGCCACGGCTCCACTTCCCCGCCACCGTCGGCCTCTCCGGCCGCGGCTCCCCTGATCTGCCCTGCTGCCATCCTCTTCGCTCTCCTCGTCGCCGTGGTGCCCAGGTGACCTCATCGTCTTCCTCGTTGCGGCGGATTGGTCCTCCTCTACCGGCCACCGCGACGCTGGAGCGTCGTTGGCTCGTTGCCACGGACATTGTCCACCATGCCGGGTGCATTGTCTGCGTTCCAAACGACTACAAACTCCTTCGATGGCTGCCATCCTCCATGGCAGATGGACAGCTTCTTCCCCAACTCCGATCCATGGTCCTGGCCGCGCGGGACACGGGAGCTCCGCCCAGGCCTCGTCCGACGCCGGCAGCCAGCCATACTGTACCCTGCGTCCGCTTGCACCTCGTAGGCTGCGTCTGCGGTGCTCGAACGGTGGTGGAGAGGACAAGAAGGTGAGTGGCGGCAGCGACAGACCGGTGAACGAGAAGGGCATCGGAGGAGCGCGTCAGGGACGAGCAGGACGTGTGGCAGCAGCTGCCCGGGTAGAAGAAAGGATTTGGGGGAGAACGTTTTTTTTTTTAATTCAGAAGCAACTTCTTATTCTGATTCATACAAGAATCTTCTTCTCTATTAATTTAGAGAAGCGGCTCCTGGGCGTGTACGGCCACAGACGGGTGGTCGTACGCAGAGACTATATAGACAGCTAAAAAGAGACCATACAAACTGAGACACAAAGTCATCTGTAATCGTTTAAATGCTTTACATGGAGCTAGGATCAAACATGAATATCATTTTGTTTACTTTTGTGTTGCCGTTTCATCGAGAACAGTTTAAACCTAAATAAAGTGGACAAAATTACATTATTTTAAAAACCAGCACTGCTCACGGCCACTCGTTGCTGTACATATTCACACCAAAATAGGTAACAGATTTTATATTCAGAAAACTTTCAAATTTAGCTACGAATCAAATAGCCTCGCTCAGTCTTCAGACCTAAAATACAAGAGCTTTTAGCTACGAATCAAATAACCTAAAATACAAGAGCTTTTAGCTACGAATCAAATAATTAACCTCAGTCTTCAGAACTGAAACACAAGAGCCATAGATGTTTTTCCTCTTTTTTTTTTTCTAGTACGCATCCAACCCATATCCAAGCGAGGAAGGAGATCAGCGTGCTGTTTTCATTGGAGAAGCATCGGTCGGATCATCAACGAGGTAGCACCATAGAGCAAGCTGCCGCCGCCGTCGAGTCGTGGCCGTCTCCGCCACGTTGCCGTAGGGGATTAAATTTCTGCGGACGAGGCCGAGGAGCCGTGGACGCCGCGACCCGGACACGGATAGGACGGCGCCCAAGGGAAGAGCGGGTCCGAGAGCGAGGTGGTACGTACGAGGCGGAGGGAGCCACGAACGTTGGCGATCCGGCCACCGGCGAGACGACATGGATCGGAGGGCGGTTCGGATGGGGAAGATGATGTTGTTCCGTTGCCGACGCCGATGGGGAAGAGAGCGCGCTGAGCTGGATCCATCGCATCCCTCGTCCCGCAGCGGCACGGGCATCCCTTGATATTCTGCACGCGCCGCAGCCGCCGCCGACCGGACCCATCGCATCCACCGGCGTTGCACCAGGAGGAAGGCGGAACATGGCGCGAAGAAACCAACTCAATCGGATCCGGCGGACGAAGGAGACGACGTGGTCGTACAGCGTCTTTGAGCCGGCGACGGGATCTCGGGCACGAGCCTTGCTCGTCTCCTCGCGAGACGACGACCCTGCCCGTCTCCCCGTGCGGGAGGGACTTTTCGCAAAATGTATCATATAAAGACGGGATCAAGAGTCGCGTGTACGTGCCCTAAATGTTAAGACACGATGATACCTTTAATTAGAAACTAGTTCGGATCTACGTATATTTTGATTCCGGTCCACAACTTAAGTTCCTTCCATGTGATTCCTCTATATTTGAACCGTCGATCTAGCGAAACGAATGGTTCATATTATTTCCAAGCGTAATAAAAGATCTCTTGAGGTTAGTTTAGTACTTTTTCTAATGAACCGATTCTCAGCTCCATAACGTCACGGTATCCCAATCCACGAACTGCTTCTGGTATCCAAATCCACGAAGTGCTTGCAAGCTCACATTTGCTTGCTTACTTGCTGTGAACACCTGGAAGATCCCTTAATCCCAAATAAAATCTAGAGGATGAAATTGGACCCAACGCTACTCACTTCAGATGCGTGCTCGCCGCCGCTCAAGCTCCATCGAGGCCTGGAGCATCAGCCGCCGGAGCTAGACCAGAGCTCGCGCATTGGTGAGCCCTCGCGTGCTATGAGAGGGAGAAGTGCGGGGCCTGCCCACCAGGGGCCACGCATTGGTGAGCACTGCCGCAGCCAGTTTCACCGCCTCCTGGGATATCGGCTCACGGCGCGTCTCGGTGGCGGACGCAGGTTCTAAATTGGGTGTACAAACTGCATATATGCACATACGAACTAAATCATTGAAGATATGTAAAGCTAATTATCCATCAATTCAAAACAAAAGTGCTAGATGGTGGGCGGAAGGAACAAGAACCATGGCCTTATTCATCTTATCTGGATCAAACATACATTATTTGGTCTACTTATATGTATTATACATGTAATGTATAGTAGTTGCAATTTTTTCTCAAAATTATTGGGTGTACAATTGTACACCCATGTCCAAGAGCTGTGTCCGCTAGTGGTCTCACCGCGTCTCAGGTCGCTGCTCGTCGTCCGCCTCGCTACCAGCCGCCAGAGCTAGACCACAGCTTGAGTCCTCCCATTTGGTATCTCCTATTTTTGAAACATGGCTCACATTATTTCCAAGCATGATAAAATATCTCAAACTATAATAGGATAAAAATGACATCAAAACGGATTGCTCACTTAATGCAAAACTTGACTGAAGGGCTTTTGCATCTGCTAATTTCCATAGCTTATATTCATCCTCAGACGCAAGGAAGAGGGGGCGTGGGCATCTGTTGTCTTTTCACAGCGTTAAAATATTATATTCCATAATTTCTTTGTTGACAAATTATCTGGAATTGATTGCTGATCCAACTGCTATTATAGTTCACGTATCTGGCGCAGCACTTATTATATATATTAGATACATTGCCATTATTGAACCATTATAGAAAATACATTCACTAATTCATTTAATGATACTAATTAAGTAATTATACACTATAAATAAATATTAATATTTTATGATTAAAGTTAAAAAATTGATATCTTATATAGAAAGTTAAAATGACACTCGTACAAAATACAAATTATCTCAGTAGAATCCTCTTCCTCTAGATAAACCAGATTTATTTTTCGCACACTAAAACCAGCCCAATTTATTTAGCGCAATCATATATACATATACTATATGGCACACTGAAGACACACAAGTAGAGTCAACCTCACCGTTACATAGATTATTGTTTATAAATAAAGAAAAAATCTTATTAATTTTAGGTTACTACATCGAATCAACATAATAATATGATCTATATAATATATTCCAGCCTACGCAAAAGCTCCCGATCTAATTAAAGAAACAAATGAAAATTATAAACACTAACATCTCTATCTATTTGTCCTGTGTTTGGTGCCTTGTTAAGCCACTAACTCTTGAGGGAAAAGCCATGTTACTTCCTCCAATTTGCATTGCCATGGCCACCCAAGTGTGTTGTTACGAATAGTGCAAGATGACGTGTCAAACACGTCCTCCACAAGGTTTCCATAGTACAGGAAGCCCTCGTGGATGTCGCCGTGTGCACGAGTGCACTTACTGTAAGATCGACTGAGAAAAATCGCCTCGCCCTTGGCTAGCCCATCGGAGACATCGACCCATTTGCCCGCACTAAAATCTGCCTTGAAGACCTCGACCTTACGAGTGAAGGGACTGGGTTGCTGACATGATTGCCATTGGTGCCTCACGAGCAGCAGTTCCGCGCTCCGTGATTGCACTAGGTATCGACCTAGATATAACTCGTCATCACCTTCATATGGTACCTCTGGATCAAACCGGTCAAACACCGCGCCATTGGCATACCCATCAAACACCTCGTTGTCCGATACCATCCCATCGTAATTGAAGCTATCCTCTAATGCTTGCTCCCCTAGCTCGTCATCGTCTGAGCCTTCATTTATATCCTCTCATCCTCCTGGTTTCCTCCTCGGTGTTATCGTTCTCTTCTTGGTTTTTAGGTTTTTCTTCGCCGTCATCATCTAGATCTTCCTCATTGCCACTTGACACCTCTGTGCCACCATTAATATGGTCATCTTGGCCACCCCCCTGGTCACTTGATGTGTCAACAACTTCTTGTGGCCAGGACCATGCATCTTTGTAATAATACTTTGCCGACGGATTCTTGATGACCAGTTCAATCCGAGCAACATTAGGCCTGCCATCCTGATCCTCACCGAGGTGGAAGGCGAGGAGTTCTTCACCCGAGGTGATCCCGTAAAGAGCGTCTCCATGGAAAGCGGCATCAACGACCCTGAATTCATCCAGCACATAGCAACCTTTCCCGGGACGACACAAGATGATGTTGCAGTTCCAATTGTTGGTCGTGACGGCAATGAAATCGTCTGGAGCCGATGAACGCATGAGCATCTTACGGACCTCGAACGTCTCGGCGACATAGCCAATGACGGCGTCCAGCTCCGGGAGCGGCATGGTGACGTTGGTGAAGGGGTTGTGCAGCATGTAGCTGTGCTTGTGCTTCACCTCAGGCCTGGGGTACACGACTTCCAACCCGGCGTGTCTGCGCCGGAAAACGTCGTCCGTTCGGTCGAGCGCAAGCCAGCGGTCGTGGGCGGCGCCGAGGCAGGTCGTCCTCGTCGGGGAACCTGGGCATCCGGAAGGTGGAGCGGCTGCGCCGCCGCGGCCGGCGGTGCAGAAGGTGCCGTACGGGAACACGATCCACGGGAGGTGGCTCGCGAGCTGGCGCACGGCGGAGCGCCATGGGCGGCAGACGGCGGCGAAGCGGGCGCGGTCACCGGGGAACGGGAGGCGCGCGATGACACCGTCCAGGACATCCAAGGGCAGATCAGCCCACCCCGTTGTGCACGTGTACGCCATCGCCGACGTACACGGACGGTACGGGTGTTGATTTCGCCGGCGACCGAAGTAGGTCTCGTGTTGATCGGAATTATGGTTGTGATGCCGATCGTCGATGCCTAAGGGTATTCATCATGAATGGTATATATAGTAGTGTGTGGGCTTTTGATTTCTCGATCCTAGTCCGTAACGAACTGGCTTTGATTTCTCGATCCTTAGTCCGTAACCAACTGGTGGTGACACGGATTAATAGTAAACTACCCGAAAGAAAAGCTTGTTCGTAATGTGCTTTGTGATTGACGAACAAAGATTGGCTACTAAGATGAGTCTATATATTATTTTGATATATACAAATAGAAAACAGAGATTTAAAAGAAATTCAACACACTACTTAAAATATCATGGAGATGGATATTTTCAAAATAAGTGTTATTTTTTAGACCAAAGACCATTCAACACACTACCTGATTATTATTATTTTTCTTGAAAGTTTTAAAAATACAAGAAAGGTTGTTCCCCGTCCGGCTGGTATCTCAAAGGGAAAATCATGAACTACATCTCTTGTTTTGGTGTGTTCTTAAACCACTAACTCTGGAGGAAAAAACCATGTTAATTCCTCCCATCTGCATTGCCATGGCCACTCAAGTATGCTATCCTGAGTAGTGCACGATGCCATGTCGAATACATCATCCAGATGCGCTGTATAGTACACGAAGCCTTCCTCGATGTCTCCGTGCGCACGAGTACACTTGCTATAGGATCGACTGAGGAAAATCGCCTCGCCCTTGGCTAGCCCATTAGAGGAGGCATCCCACTTGCTCATACTAAAATCTGCCTTGAATACCTCGACCTTGCGAGTGAAGGGACTGGAATAAGGACATGTTTGCCATTGGTGCTTCACGAGCAGCAGCTCTCCGCTCAGCGACTGCACCGAGTACCGACCCATATGTAACTCGTCTTTGGCTTCGTATGGCCCAGCAAACCGATCAAACACCTCGCCATCGGCTTATCCATCAAACACCTCATTGTCCGATACCATCTCAAGCCATACTCTAATGTTTGGTCCGCTAGCTCATCATCATCTGACTCTTCATTTATATCCTCCTCCTCGTCCTCCTCCTGGTTTGCTTCCTCATCAGTGTCATTATCATTCTCTTCTTGGTAAGATTCCTCCTCCTCCTCCTCCTCCTCATCATCATCATCCTCATCATCACCACCACCACCACCACCACCACCACCACCACCACCACCACCACCATCATCATCATCTGGATCGTCATCAAGCCCTCATTGCTTCTTAACATCTCGTCACTACTAGTGCCAACTACTTCTTCTGGCCACAACCATTCACAATAACCGTGATAATAATGGGCCAACAGATTCTTGATGACTAGTTCGATCCTGGTAACCTTAGGCCGACCATCCTCATCCTCGCCGAAGTGGAAAGCGAGGAGTTCTTCGCCCGAGGTGATCCCATAAAGAGTGTCTCCAAGGAACGCGACATCAATGATCCTGTAGTTGGGTAGCACAAACGTACCCTTTCCAGGACGACATAGTATGATGTTGTAGTTGCAGTTGGTGGTCATGACGGCAATGACATTGTGTGGATCCGGCGAACTCATGAGCACCTTACGGATGTTGAAGGTCTCGGTTACATGACCGATGACGGCGTCCAACTCGGGAAGATGCACGGTGACGTTTCTGAAGGGGTTGTGCAGGAGGTAGGCGTGCTTGTGCTTCACGTTGCGCCTGGGGTAGATGAGAGGCTCCCCCGTGTCCTTGTACCCTCTGTCCCGAAAGTTTGTGCGCCGGACGACGTCGTCCGTGCAGTCGATAGCGAGCCAGCCGTCGTGGGCGGCGCCGAGGCAGGTCGCGTCATCGGGGAGTCCGAGGATCCCGGAGGAGAAGCAGGCTGCGCCCTGGCCGGCGGTGCAGAACTTGGCGCTCGGGAACACGATCCACGGGAGGTGGCTCGCGAGCTGGCGCACGGCGGAGCGCCATGGGCGGCAGACGGCGGCGAAGCGGGCGCGGTCACCGGGGAACGGGAGGCGCGCGATGACACCGTCCAGGACATCCAGCGGGTGGTCGGCCCACCCTGTGTACGCCATGGCGTCTTGTGTTTTGATTTGCCCTGGTGGCGGCGAGCCGGCGATGGGTGGAGTTCTGCGTGGGACGGGTCGTGCGATCAAAGCAGGCCTGCAATGCAAGCGTATAATACAAGCAGGAATCATACGAAAAGGTAACTCGATCATTCAAACAATGATCATCAGAAGGATTCCTAGAGCTCTTGTTGTCGTACGGACAGGTAATTCATTCAAACGACGAACAGGACGACTCCAAGAGCTCTTGTGCTGTCGTACACGGGTAGGTAACTCATTGAAACAACTATTCAGGACTCCTCTAGAGACCTGTTGTACGCATAGTTTGTTGGAAAAACTGACCTGTTGCATGGTGCCACACAGCCTCACTCTAGCCTGTTCGGGCGTTCCCAAGCAACATTTGTAAGCCGGCTGTTCGGGCCGATGGTTTCTACGATCGACTAAGGGAAAACATTATGCTATGGTAGATAAGTTTAAGAGAATCCGACTGTGCTAGAAGATACATTGACTATGAATGATTTAAAAATAAAAAGAGGATAGCACGAAGCATGTCAGTGTCTTTTAAAAGTTTTGGGAGATGTGTGGGCTGATCGCTTACCTCGGTGCTAGCTAGATAAGTTTTCTACTTCTCTCTTTGTGATTTGGGTGGATGCTGCTCCTAGCCAGCCAACTCGGCGACTGTTAGGGACACACCCTTAATGGTAGAGGGAAAATTGTTAACACATAATACCAATTACGGTAATGATGGGGTTAGAGCATCCTAACCATTGACGGCGTGGCGTGCGTCCATTCGACCGCGGCCCACCGTCCGCTCGTTCACCCATACACCGCTCTCCACTTCATCTTGCGTGCTCCGCTTGGACTTGCCCCACTCTCTCATTCTCTCTCCCTTCCTTCACTCTCTTTCATTTTTCTCCCCATGCATTGCAAGCTCCACGCTCCCTAGCCTCGGCTTCTCCGCTCCAGCGCGAGCCCCCTCCTACCCTCGCGTGCGCCAACACAGGAGCGAGCGCACCGGCCCCGAGCTCCGCCATCATCAATGCAATGGCAACAACGGCAAGGGCCTCCACCAACCAGATACGGTGAGCGCATCCACTCAACGGGCCAAATCCGGCGACGGGGGCGCATCTTCTTTGGTGGATACGGCGCAGGGAGGGCTCCATGTGCGTTGCGGCGGATCGAGGATCCCAGTGGCGTCTGCGGACAATGTAGATTGGGCCTAGGCGCCTCCTACTCCTTTCTTGTCTTTGGCTTGTTGCAACAATTGTTTTCGTGGTGTTGCATTGGGTGTTTTCGTTATAGTGGAAGGGTTTCATTGTTGCAATATATGATTTCCATTTGTTGCAATGGATTTTTTCTGATGTTGCTAATCATATATTTTGTTGTTGCATTAGATTTATTTGATGTTGTGAGAGCTTTGTTTCTCATTTGTTGCAGATATATTTTTTCCGTGTAGCATTAGTGTTCCAGCGAGGTTCCGGCGAGGTGCAGGTGGGGTGGAGCTGCTGAGGTTCCCATGAGGTTGGGGGGGGGAGGACCCATGCGTGCGTGGGGCAGGGTGCGAGTTGCTTTGCGCAAGCGACGCATGGGCGGGAGGCGTAGCCGTGCGGATGAGGGAGGTGAATCCCATCGGACGTCCCAACGCTAGCAGCACCCTACCAAGTAATCATAGTTTATGATTAGCTAGTACTACTTGATGGAGATACACATGAGGCCATTACTTGCATAGTTTACATGAAAGCAACCTTAAAGTATCTAGCTCTTTAAATGGAAATGTTTAGCTAAACTTTAAAGATATACGTAAACCTTTATTAGCCAAGGTTTTTTTTAGATGAAAGAAGAATTATATTAAAATATAGTTGGGTACATCATCACGTTACAAGTGCTCGGAAGAAAAGACATCTAACCAGAAACCGAAATTCATTTAAATTATACCCACACCGTAAAAGGCTCCAAATCTCAAATACAAACCTATTTGATCCTTTGTATGGATGACCGCATTGCGCAAATACTGGCAACAATTGTTTTCGGCCGTACGCAGATGCCCAACGGACGGCCAACATTCATGCAAAGGAGTTGAGAAACTTCTTCTTCCGTGTGTCTTCCTTTTTTCTTCTTTTGCCACCGAAGAATAAGGAAGACTGACCTGAAAAATATTCTCCCTAGGTCCTTCACCGTGGGCCACCCAACCACGACAAAACGAAGAAGGGATTGGAGAAAATTGTTCCATGGCGGCGGCATCATCTCCGCCTTGATGCCGACATCCGGAAATAAAAATCTCCATGTCGTCATGTCGATGAAGATGCTAACGCCGGTTGTCGCTCCATCTTAAACGAATCCGCCTACAAAAAACGAATCCAACCTTCTCCTTCACCGTCGCCGGAGAAGAGAGGAGGAAGACATAAATCTCCCATACCAAAAACTTGGCATGAAGAAACTCTAACCCTAAGACTCAACCTAAGGGAAAAACTTTACTTAAAAACGATGGATCCCCACTCCCTCCGGCCTCCGGTGATGTACCGGAGGAGGAAGGAGGGGGACCAGCGGTGGGCAGCGGCGGCGGCTGCTGCGGCGTGGGCGTGGCTAGCCCTCTAATTGACGTGCTTTCGGAGCTGATGGCGCCGTTTTATTAGCCAAGGTTGGGCTAGAGCCTGGCCTCCACTTGGCTCCACTAGTACCGTTGTCTAAAAAGAAGGTTCCATTTTTAGACTTCTAATTGTTCCAAAAAAAGTAATAGAAGTAGTGTTAATTGAAATTTCTTTTCTTATTCTATTTTAGAATTAATAGGATTTGAGCCTTTTCGAGTTGTTCAAGGGTCCTTCTTTGCAATTCTTCCAAACTTAAAATAGTATTTAATCCTATGTTTTTATAATCTAATAAGTCTTGAAAATGAAGGTAAGACCATATCTAGCTATTAAGTTTTTTTTTATGATCTCTTACTGAACCAAACATTAATCTTTCGATTCATTTTGTTGTTTTGATCTTTTCTTAATTTTAGCTTTGTATTATTGCTATTTCAATTGTTTGAGTTAAATCCACTAAAAGTCCATTAACTTATGCGAGGATTTCAATCTAGTTGTGCATGACAACCATATGAGGTTTATGTGTGCATATAGACATGGTATGCTTACTTGGCTCCTTGAGCTGCCCACACCCCGAAACAAACCGCAAGGTGAGGTCGTTGAGTTGTGGGTTGACTAGGTAGTACTACTTGCTGTGGCTGGCAATATGATAATATGATAAAATAGCTTTATTATGGGATTAATTGCAGTTAGTTTGTGGTTAGTTAGTACTACTTGCTAAAGCCTAAAGATAGATGGACATGAGGTGATTTACATGTGCAGTTTGCAGGGAAACAACCTTAAAATATCTGCAACTAAAATCCTCTTGTTCTGATTATCTAATAAAAATGCATCATTTCATTTTTTTAATTAACTTCTAGGCATGTATTTCAACAAAGTTTTCACTGCACAGAGTGGGTAGGTTTCACCAAATTTTTGTCCGTGGACACTTGCCTTGGTCTCAGTAGTACGTACCCAATTGCATGATGTAACCAAAGTGAAAACCCATTATCCGCGACATATAGTCCCAACAAGAATTCCAACAAGATTTGAACGCTGTGGACACAAGAAAAGGCAACCACATTTACTACAGTTGCCAGGTCAAATGAGCTCACGATTCGAGAAGCTCCAACTTGCTCATCTGGATTAGCTTAATTTTTTCGAAAGGCCAACAAAAGCTTTGTCGGGATTTTTATTAGACGAAGAAAAAGAAAAGACAAGTGCTAGGCCAGCTTTTTGACCGGAAACCGGGCCGTAAAACCATACAATTCGGAGGGTACCCTACTCCAATGCACACATAGGTACCAAGTTACAACTCGACTTGGTCAACCGACCCAACTATACTAGTCAATTACTCAACTAAAACAACAAGGCCAAAGAGCCCCGTCAACTCCAAGCGACGCACTCTTGGTCACCGATCTCCCGGCTACGACCAAACTCGCATGTATGCGAGAGGAGCGTCCCAAAGCCACACAAAACACACTCAACAAACAAAACTCATGGAAGTGAGCCTGGCTCACTTGGCTAGGTGACTTAATGTGGCACTACACCAAGCCACCCAGGTTCGAATCCCGTCGGAAGCGAATTTGGGTGCCTATTTTCTAAAAAAATCAGTACTGTGAGGAATTTCTCCACAGTCTTTTCTTGTAAAAAAACAAACGAAACTCAACCCCGGATCCCGGATCTCCAAGACAACTGACAATTGCCAGTCAATGCGCGTCGAATTGGGACATTGACCGCCGGACCACTCTGAAACTACCATGGATCACCGAGGTCCCGAGCTTCCTCCGCCGCCGGGGTGACATGGAACAGCCGATCGACTCCTCGCCCCCATTAGTCCCGCCATCGCCTCAATCACAGCTGCCCGAAGAGAACGAAACAAGAAGCTTCAGGGAGAAAAATCAACGCACTGGCCAACGCCTCGCCCGATCGAATTGGGACATCGACCTGAGCCTCGCCACTCCTTGCTTTGTCGGATTGGGACATCGACACGAACCTCTCCAAACCCCAGCTCACCCCAGCACCACCGCCACCGCTAACCCCAGTCGTCCACCAACCGCCACCCCAACAGACCGGAGCCCCAGCCACGCCACCATGGCGCCTCTGGTGCTCCTGCTTGGCCACCAGCAGTCACGCCACCACGACGTCACTTCCGCTTCCAAGCAATCCGCAGCCGACCACACCACCATGGCGCCATCGGCTTCCCACTGTTCCCGGCCAGAGAAGGGGAGCAACCTCTAACGACGCCTCCAGGGAGGGGAACAACGCCCAAGGGCGCCGCCGTCGTCTTTCCGTCACCCGGCGTGGCTTTCGCCGAAGTGCTCCTACTCCATCAGCCAGAGCAGCAGGGGGTTGGGTGCGCAGCAGTACCGGCAGCCAGCCAGCAGCAGAGGTCAGCCAGCCAGCCGGCGCCAGCCCACCCGCTACCGCATGACAGTCATTAGATCGAGCCCCGAGAAGGCCGGATCCGGCCGCCAGAATGCCGGATCCGCCGTCCAGACACGCCGCCGATGTCAGCCCCACCGAAACGCCGGCAAGGGCCAAGACGGCAGCAGCAGCCTCGAACGGAAGTCCCGCCGTGTGCAGCCCACTCCTCATCCTCCGCACCTCTGTGCGCCCACGCACCGGATCCATGCAGATCCAGTCCCGGGGCCCGACTCCAGCCGACCGAGCGCACGCCGAAGGACGCCGCACGCCGGACAGCGCCACCACGGTCCATCCCGCCCACCGCACGCCGAAGGACGAGCCGCAACCTCCACACGCCCCCGCTCCTCCAGGCCTCCACACCCGGCAACCGTCGCGGCCACCCACTGCCGCCGCGGAGCCCCGCAACGGAGCCGGTGGCGCGCTCGCTGGGGGCGGCACCAGCGGCCCGGACCGCACCAATGCCCCGCCGCCGCCATCCTAGGTCGTCGCGCGGCCTCCGGCGGCTCCCTCCGGCAGCGGCGAAAAAGGGGAGGGAAGGGATGAGGGGTGGCGGCGCTCTAGGGTTTGGCCCGTCCGAGTCGCCCACCTGGGAGGGACGCGGACGGTGGGGCTTTCGAACTAAAGGGTGGATTAGCTTAATGAAGCTTGTGTAGATGTCGTAGAAAACAATTTTTGTGTGCACTCACTCCAAGCCAGGAATAGCACATGCTGCCACTAAAATCTGCACTGTAGATCACTAGACAGGAATAGCAACTGTCCTTGCCACTGGCAGAAATAGAGTATATATTTGTGGGATTTGCTTTTGTGATGTTGTTGAGAGTATCACTCTTCAGTTTCACACTTTCTCTCATCAACTTTTCTCCACCAACAATCCAAGCATTTGAACTGCTTCATGTTGTACTCTTCCTAGCTTCCTTTTTCAGGGTTGAGTAGGCTGATAAACAAACAATGCATGCATGAGCATGGAGATCTGAGCCTCACGGTGGAGTGCACCCTAAGAACTGATCACTTTTCACTTGCCACGCCAATTACTCTCCAAAGGAACTAATTTCTGGCACCAAGAGCCCAAGACGGCAAGAGATCGATCACAGCAGCACACCATTGACACTCAGAACAATGGAGGGCTTCTGCTTCGCGCGATGCCGGTTCACGCGGCTCATGGCGGTGATGCAGCTGGCGATGGGTGTGTTCGTCATGATCATGAGCATGGCCAGCCTCCACCGCTTCTACACCTCCCACAGCCTCCTCCCGGGCCTCGACGTCGACCCCGCCCACTGCGCCAAGTTCCACACCGACACGGCGGGGTACGCCAGCTTCGACATCCGCGCGCTCGCGGACCGCGTCGACGACGTGCTGGTCCAGCTCGCCGAGCTCCAGGACAAGCTGGAGGCGACGGCGCTCAAGGTCGCCAAGAAGACCAAGAAGAGCAAGGTCCGGCGCAAGCCGCAGGAGAACATGACCATGCCGGAGTTTCGGCGGTTCCTGGAGGACGAGGTGATCCACCCGCTCTACAGTGCGCACATCGCCCTCCGCCTCATCCGCATCCCGCGCCCCGACGACGTGGACGGCGTCGGCGACGCCGCGCCGGCCGTCGACCCTCTCGTCAACTTCTTCAACGCCGAGGAGACGCGCAAGTATGTGACGGCCAAGGGCAACCGCGACGGCCTGCCGAGCGTGTACGGGACGAACCGGACGTACAGCAGCATCGGGCACGCGTGCGTGCTCATGCGGCGGGAGCTCGACGAGTACATGAGCTACGACGTCGGCGCGCACTGCCCCGACGACTGGGACCTCGGCCAGCGCCTCATGCTCGGCGGCTGCGACCCGCTGCCGCGCCGCCGCTGCCTCGCCCCGGCATCCAAGCTCTTCCACCGCCCGCTGCCCATCAACGAGTCACTCTGGACTCTGCCGGACGACGGCAACGTCCGGTGGACCCGCTACCACTGCCGTGACTACAAGTGCCTGTCCGCCAGGAACCAGCGCCGCGGCTACGACCGGTGCGTGGGGTGCTTCGACATGGACCGGGAGATGCAGCGGTGGGTGGGCGCGGCGGCGTCGACCAACCGCACGTCGTCCCTCGCCGACTTCCGTATCGACAACGTGCTGGCGGCGAAGCCCGGCGAGGTGCGCATCGGCCTGGACATGAGCGTGGGCACGGGCAGCTTCGCGGCGCGCATGCGGGAGCGCAACGTGACCATCGTGTCGGCGGCGATGAACCTGGGCGCGCCGTTCGCGGAGACGATCGCGCTGCGGGGGCTGGTGCCGTTGTACGCGACGCTGAGCCAGCGGTTGCCGCTGTTCGACAACACCATGGACCTGGTGCACACGGCGGGGTTCTTCGAGGGCTGGGTGGACCTGCAGCTGCTGGACTTCGTGCTCTTCGACTGGGACCGTGTGCTCCGTCCCGGTGGACTGCTGTGGGTAGACAAGTTCGCCTGTGCGCGTAAGGACCTCGATGACTACATGTACATGTTCCTGCAGTTCAGGTACAAGAAGCACCGGTGGGTCGTCTCCTTCAAGTCCAAGGACGAGGTTTACCTATCCGCGCTGCTCGAGAAACCGCCAAGGTCATGATATGATCATCATGCTGACTCTGGTTATTATTTGCATGCACTAGATGATCTTCGTAAATTAGGTCTGATTCATTCAATCTAACTTGTTGAACAATAAATGCAAAGGATTTCAATGTTTTCTCAATCCAGTTCAATATGACATTGTCCTCTTTCAAATCATATTGTTTTTGACTAAAGTCAGCGAGAGAAACCACAGTCTATTATTTAAGTTTTTCTAATAATGCAAACCTGTTTAAATTTGCTCCCACAGGGAGTTGTATCTAGTTCTGTTGGGTGGTACTTAGGTGCTCTAATCAAATCACTGTCAAAAACCATTGTTTGTGACACTAGTTTCCAAGTGAGGTTTGACTAGTTTAGTCATTAGCAGTACAATTCTAACACGGTGAATTAAACGCTGTGGACACGAGACAAAGCAACCACATACTATACTTTAACGGCCAGGTCAAATGAGCTCACCATTCAAGATATGCTCTAACTTGCTCATCTGGATTGGCTTAGTGAAGCTTTATGTGCAGATGTCGCTGGATTAGCTTAGTGCATCTTTATGTACAGATGTCGTAGAAAACAATTTTCGTGTGCTCATTCCAAGCCACATGGGGCTTGCTTGTAGTGGCATCTCTTCGACGGAGATGATGAGACGCAACTTCTCGGTAATGCAATTCGAAGGCACTTTGAATCTAATTAAGAGAGAGAGAGAGAGAGAGAGAGAGAGAGAGAGAGAATATTTTACAACACTGATATTTCACTTTTTCAGCCAACTGTGATAAACTTGATACACATCTAAATCTTCAGTTGTATATTCACTTAAAAAAATAATAGTAACGGTACATTTTTGTGGACAGAGAGGTCGATCAAGCCGCCTCTGTAGTAGTGCCTTGCAAAGCGAGCTACCGCTGGAGTTACGCCTCTGAAAATGCAATCATTTACAGAAGTAGCTACGACACTTGAATGGGGTCTATTAGCCGGGTTGTAAAAATTTGTTTATGTCTACTGTTTTTTTAAAATTAATTCAATCCAGCTGAAGATCTAAAGACCACTGCTAGCTAAAATTTGCAAGCTTTCTAAAAGTAAGAGTACGAGAGCATTTCTAGCAAGCTACCTAAGCCCATTACATATCCAATATTTGGGTAGTGTAGGTCACAAACACCACTCCAACAAACTACGTAGCCCAACAAATTTGTTTCCTACCTAAATCTTCTCCTTCTCTAACTATTGTCGTTGGACCAACAACTCTCGGCAACTATTTTTTCAATTCCACACGCCTCTCTCTCTCTCTCTCTCTCTCTCTCTCTCTCTCTCTCTCTCTCTCTCTCTCTCTCTCTCTCCGTGCTCGCACTCCCCATTGACGCATCGCAGGGGGCGCCCCGCCCCGCCACTGTCCCCAGGTCCGGCAAGAACGGATCCGGCGCCTGCTCGAAGACACGGCTCCCGCGCGGCCCCATCGACTCCCATTCGTCGCCGTCTCGGCTACCGACCTTCATTTCCCGGTCGCCGGCCTTCCTTTCCGCCTGCTGTCGCGGAGGCGGTCTTCCTTGACCCCGGCAGGGTTTGCGTGAGCTCGGCAACCAACCCCCTACTCGCCCCTGCTCGCCGGCGCGGATGCACTGGCACACGGCAACTTCCCCGACGGCGCACGTGCTGCTCACCGACGCATCTCTTTTCCTCGCTGTGGATCTCCCTACTCACCGACGGATCTCCCCCGCTTCCCCGACGGCGCACATGCACACGCTGGTCACCGACGCGTACGGTGGCCGTCCCCATATCGTACACAGGCGTGTGATGGCTTCCTCCGATGCGGGTGCAGGACAGCCATCTCCTCGCCATTGTAGAGAAAGGGAAAGCAACTAAGAGGGGATGAAATCGCGGCCCCACATGTCATACACTACTACAAAGGATCTAGATAGTATGATTTAGGTAGCACTACTGAAGGTAAAGATAAAAAAATAGGTAGTACAGAAATAGGTGTCTACCTAATCAGACATTTAGGTAGTCCGATTTAGGCAGTATACTGCTGGAGATGCTCTCACAACTTAAATACCATAGGCATCGTCCAACACAACATACATTTCAGGAGTATATATAGGATCATCAATATAACTCTTTCGTACCTCCTCCAAATGAGAAAACACACAGACTATCTATTGATTCGTCATTCCAACGGATCAAGCGACGACAGGGGGACGGAGGCATAGCACACAAATTGCAATAATCTAAACAGGTTACTTCTACATCCAGAATGCAAAAGGGCTGAAGTGATCCCTATGCCTAGGTGGCACTACGAAGGAGCGTGTGGACCGGTGATCTGTGGTTTGGAGCTCTCCCTTGTCATCATACTTGAGACCAAACATGGTCAACTGAAGCACACATCCATCAGAACCTTCCACTTTCCCGGACGCGACAAGGCAGTATCTACCTGAGCCCATAGAAGTGAGCGTATCTCTCAAGTACCTGATGTCAAGATCCTTCCGGAACAGCTTCTCCTTGGTGGTCTGGCAATCCAAATACACGTTTGGATCTACTAACGTATAGAAGTCTCTGATGAGAGGCCGTGTGCTGACGAAATCGGGGGAGACAGGTTGGCACGAGCACACGTATCCCTCCCGGTGAAGGCCAACCCACGCGCCGAGCTCGGCGTCGAAGTGACCTTCGCCGATGAACGGCAGGGCGCACTCCCCGTGCCAACTCCACGCAGCCTCCTCGGTGTCGAAGGAGTAGGTGCCCAGCGGCGCGCCGGGCGTGTCCTTGTTGCCCGTGGTCATGAAGATGGTGCGCCCCCGTCCGGGTGCAGGGCGTGCGAGACGACGCGCTGCCGGGTGGTGAACGTCGCCGGCGGCGCCGGCAGCGTGTTCCACGACCAGCTGCCCTCGGTTGGACGACGACGATGACGGCGCATCGCGTTGTCGTCGTCGGGAGCGGCAGTGGGCACCCACGACAGTGCCTCGAACGAGTGGTGCCCGTCCCTGTCGAAGTATCGGTACGTGAGCACGTAGAGCACGTCGCCGACGGGCACGGAGATGCCGAAGCCGCAGATCATCTTCGGAGGGGCGTGCGCGCCAACGGCAAGCACGGCCGTGTCGGTGTCGTAGATGAGGCCGCAGCGCCAGTTCATAAACACGAAGATCTTGGTGCCCAAGGCCGAGAACGTCATGCCGGTATCGGCATGGCCACGGCCAGATGGTGACTCGATCCGCAGGGCCGGAGGCTCTGGGAGGTGGTGCCGAGCAACTACGCCCTGGTGGCCGTCGTTGTCGGAGCCGGAGCAGGAATCAAAGCTGTCGGCGTCGATCTTGTGGACGCTGAAACCCTTGTGCCAGTCATCCAAGACCAGATAGAGGTGCTGCTTACTCCACCGCGACCTCTTGCCGCCGGCGCGTTGGTTCTTTCGGTCGTCCTGTTCCCGGCGCTTAGGAGACATCGTCATGGCTGCTCTGATCCTTTGTTTTGTTCGCAAATCAATCTGATGAAGGGCCTTGGATTTATAGCAAGCAAAGTAGCCGCAAGCTCGAACTCAGGTCCTCATGGGCGCCGCATCTGATCTGAGTGTTATTAGAATCGGAACTAAAGACAGATCGACTAGGAATCGGGTTAAAAAAAGAAGAAAATTTGCAATACAATGCAAGCCTATGTGCTTGACCAATGCCATCTTCTGCTCCATCTGCGAGCCAGGCCTCCCATTCTTGCTATTGGTGGACTTGAATCCAGGTGGCCCCTCTTCCTCTGCAGAGCAGCCAACTAAAACAGAGGAAGTCAGGAACAGATTCAGTGCCCGGTTATCCATCTATCTATTCTATCATAACGAAACCAAAGATCAAAGCTCGAGTGGGCTGAAAGGATCAGAGAAAACACCATTAACTTTGACTGAAAAGTTCACCAATGTCACGCAGCTCTTCACGAGCGACACAAAGGTAATGACCACGTATGAGATGGATAAAGAAATTGGGACGAAGTGTATTTGACTTTAGACGGAAACAATTTTGTCCGTACAGAGGATTGAGATTTAAAACCCCTTTTTTAAAAAAAAAACTAGAATATTAAACTGTATTTAAAACTATTTGTTTCTTAAACAATTTTAGAAATATTTTTTATACATATTCTTAAGAAAAGTTTGAAAAAGTTACTTTTGAGAATAGAACAAAGTAAAACCAATTCAAGTTTTTAATATATTTTTGGCACAGTAAAAATATTTAAATTCACAGTCTTTTTCATTATTTCAAATCATCAACAAGTTAACTAGTAGATCTCAAAAAGTTTAGAGAAAACTGTAAATCATCAATTTAGGCCTTGTTTAGACTATCCGCAGCGGGTACTGGAAACGTTACTCACACCCGTGGCATAAAAACGCCCGCAGCGGCATACTGGGAAGCCCCGGAATCGTCCCGGACGAGCTCTCGTCCGGTGTCCGTCCCGCGTCACAGACGGGCGATACCGGGAGGCTGCCTCGGCCCACGTCCCAACCACCGAGAGGAGGAGAAGGTGGAGCTCGCGCGCACCGCGGCTGGAGAAGGAGAGCCGTCGCGCCGCTGAAGAGGGAGGAGGAGAGGGCCACCGCGCCATGGCCGAGCGCCGCCGCCCGCCCAGATCTGCGTCGAGCGCCATAGCCGAGCGCCGCCGCCCGCCCAGATCCGCGCCGAGCGCCATGGCCGCCGGCCATGGCCTCCGCCGCCGGGCCGCCCGCCATGGCCTCCACAGGCTTGGCGGCGTGGAGGAGGCGCTGCTGCTGCTTCCTGGATGGGCTTGCCGCAGATTGAGGAGGCCGCTAGCGAGGGAGGAGGATGGGCGCGCCGTCCCCGCGCGAGCTCCATGGCCCGCGGTCGTCGCGCGGCCGGCCACCGGTGGAGGGAGTGGAGAGGAGGGCCGCCGCGCGGAGCTTGGTCAGGGAGCACCACTGCGCTCGTCCTCCCGCCTGCCGAGCCGCCCTCGCCCGCGGAGTGGAGGCGGCCGCGAGGAAGAGTTGGCCGAGCCAGGGAGGAAGAGGAGGGAGGGCCGCCGGGCCGCCGGCCGCCGGGGAGGAAGGCCCGCCGGCGCGCCCTCCGCCTTGCCCCGCGGGTGCTTCGCCCCCCGCTCGGGTGGAGCTCCGCCGGCCGCGGCCGCCGGGGAGGAAGAGGAGGGAGGGCCGCCGGCCGCCGGCCGCCGGGAGGAAGGCCCGCGGGCGCGCGCCCCTACGCGTCGCCCTCCGCCTCGATTGGAGCTCCGCTGCTCGCCGCGATTGGAGCTCCGCCGCTCGCCGCCTTCGGCCGGGGCCAGGGAGGGGAGAGGGCGCTCGCCGGCCAGGAGCTCGGGGAGAGGGCGCAGGGCGGAGCTCCGGCGAGGTCTCGGCGAGTCGGGCGGAGGATGAGAGGCGGCGGGGGGAAGAGAAGAGGGAGGAGAGAGAGTGACCGAGAGGGGATAAAAAAATTAAAAAAAAATCCTGATAAGCGGGCCCCGCAGCCTGGTAGTTGGTATGGAGTATGGGATATTGGGGATGACGGTCATGGGAGAAATTGATATGAGTATGGAATGTCTCGATGGCATAGGACGAATATTCCTTTTGGGGATGAAATTTAGAAGTACCACGAGTGCGATAGTCTTAGTTCTCCCAAATTGGGGGTTGCCAATTTGACAACAAAAGATTCCCCATCACATCAAAATGTCGGCATACGATTTCGCGTCTTAAATGTAGATGAAATTAAAAACTAATTGCACAGATCGGTTGTACTTTGCGCGACGAACGTTTTGAGCCTAATTAGTCAATATTTGACAATTTTTTCTCAAATACAAACGAAATACTACAAGAAGACTACGTTGTGTTTTTTCCAAGTTTGCATACACCAATTTGGTGGAACTCAACAAGGCCTTAGTCTAGTCTTTTCATTCACAACCAAAATGATAGAGTCACACCATGTACGGACAACAAGTTGGGTCTATAAATCCGACTCGTGCTCTAGATTCTCTTCCGATTTAGGATCCGAGCCTAGAGTTGGGTCTATAAATCCAAGTCTTCCAGGATTGATTACCGCCGGCGCCATCATGCCTCATAAACGCCGGGGACAGGACGATCAAAAGATTCAAAACCAACACGCCGGCGGCCGGGGCAAGAGGTCACGGTGGAATCGGAAGCACCTGTATCTGGTCCTCGATGACTGGGACAAGGGATTCAGTGTCCATAAGATCGACGCTGACAGCTTCGTTTCCTGCTCCGACTCCGACGACGACGACCAGGACCAGGGTGTGGTTGCTCCTCGGCACCTCCCAGAGCCACCGGCCCTGCGGTTAGAGTCACCCAATGGCAGTGATGAGGCACATACCGACATGACGTTCTCGGCCATGGGGACCAAGATCTTCGTCTTTATGAACGGGCGCTGCGGGCTCATCTACGACGCCGACACGGCCGTGCTGGCCGTCAGCGCGCACGCCCCTGCCAAGATGTCCTCCGGCTTCGGCATCTCCGTTCACGTCGGTGATGTGTTCTACCTGCTAACGTACTGCTTCTTCGACGACCACGGGCAGCACTCGTTTGACGCAATGTCGTGGGCGCCCACCGCCGTGGAGACCAAAGGCGGTTGGTCCTGGAACACTCTGCCGCCACCGCCGCCGACGTTCACCACCCGGCAGTGCGTCGTTTCCCACGCCCTGCACCCGGACGGCCACACCATCTTCATGACCACGGCTAACAGGGACACTCCTAGCGCTCCACTGGGTACTTACTCATTCAACACCAAGGAGGCTACATGGAGGTGGCACGGGGAATGTGCATTGCCATTCTTGGAACAAGGTCACTTTGACGCCGAGCTCAACGCGTGGATTGGCCTTCGCCCGGATGGCTACGTGTGCTCCTGCCAAGCTGTCTCCGTTGATTTCCTCAGCACGCGGCCTCTCAGAAAACACTTCGCTATAGATCCAAACATATATTTGGATTGCAAGACCACCAAGGAGAAGCTGTTCCGCAAAGATCGCAAGGGGTACATGAGAGCCTCTCTCACTTCTATGGGCTCAGGTAGATTCTGCCTCGTCGAGTGCGTGGAGTCCAAGGAAGGGCCAAACCTCCCGCTTTTCGGAGACTACGATGGTTGTGTGCTCCACATGATCATATTCGGTCTCAAGTATGATGACAAGGGAGAGCTCCAAATCACGGATCAACGGTCCAAGCGCTCCTTCATAGTGTCTAGGCATATAAGTTACTTCGCCCCTTTTGCATTCTGGATGTAGAAGCTACCTGTCTGGTTTATGTACAAAACACGAAAATTGCTGGGACGGCTTTGCCAGGGCCGGGCTGCCGGCCTTCCCATCGCAGCCGATCGTGCCCGAAATAATTTCCGAAAAAAACGCATTGATGCCCAAGAGAAGGGACGGGCCTTTGCACGATCAATGGGCTGGCAACTTGGGCCGGAAGTGTTTGGCTCTTTAGGCTGGGGAGAAAGTCTAGGCCCAATAAGAAAAATCAGAGGCCCAATAAGTCATAGGTGATTATTATCATCATCATCAATTTTTTTTAGAGTTTGAGGGCATGTGGGGGTATAAACCCCTATACCCGCACGACCCGACTTTAGGCCTGCTCGGACAGAAACCCTTGGCCCAAGAGCGCAAGGCCGACCAGGGCCCAACTCTGGTCGGCTACCTTGGAGGACAAGGAAGGAAGGGCGGACTAATTGGCGCTTCTGGTCGGCGGTGAAGATATCGATCACAGGAGATAGGATCGGATAAAAGTTGTTACCTTATATGTACATTTGCGCCCCGGAAATATCGGGCTTGTAATCCTGCTCTCCCACTATATAAGGCGAGCAGGACACCCTCCCAAAACTCATCTCCACATTAATATACAGACTCGATCAAGAGCACAGGACGTAGGGTATTACACGTATCGTGGCCCGAACCTGTATAAATACAGCGTCTTGTGCCTCTTGATTACATCTTGTTCGTCATCTAGCGTGCCTTACCGATCAGTCTACTACCTTAGGCATACCCTAGGTAGACTGCCGCCGATATTTCGTCGACAGTGGCGCGCCAGGTAGGGGTTGTGCGCATAGATCTCAAGATGAGCAAGGTGGTTTCGTTCCCTGCCTCCATGGACCTCGACGACATCGCTCCGATCACCTTCGGCTCTTTCGGCTCCTACGAAGCGGCGAAGGCTGTGCCGGCTGTCGAGGCGACCGCACTCGACAGTCGGGCTGCAACTCCCCCAAAAGAATCAAGCCCCGACCACGCCGAGAAGCCGCCGAAGCCGATGGTCCGATCACCGATCCCGCGCTATCAAAGGCGCCGGGTCGACAATTCCGATCTGATCGAGATGATCGATCGCCATGGAGAAGGATTGGCGGAAACTCTCGCCCTCGCGGAATCCGCGCTCAAGCAGCTCGCCGACCTCCGAGTCGATGATAGGTTTGTCCCCGTGCAGCGAACGAAGGCGCTGCAAACAGGTCGCCCGGTCAGATCCAGATCTATCTGGATCAGATCGCCCGAGGACGCCGCTTACCCACCCGCCACACCACCTGCTGAACGACGGCCATGTCGCCCCTTTGCGTTTGGGCTTCGTAACGCCGCCGCATCCTACCAGGAGCTCTTCCCTCCGCCGATCCTCGCCACGCCGGGTCGGATGCGGCAACCACCGACCTCGCCCACCTCGTCAACATGATCGCGTCCGGAGGGGCGCCGGACGTTGCAAAGACCATCCGGCATGGATGAGTCCAAGATCCCATCGCTCCTTCCGCCGTTCGTGGCAAAGACTCGGCAGATCTCCAGTCAACTCCTCGACGCAATTGGTTATATGCCTCCCGCTCCCGCAGAGACGCCGAGCTCCATGACGACACAAGTGTCGCCAATGGCGATGGACGTCGATAGAATCACCGATAACAACGCCCCAGATGAGGAGATTCTCCACTCGGTCGCTGAGCCGAACAGAGAAGAGGATAGCCCCGAGCGCCCTCCCGCCGGCAACACCGTGTTCATGGTCGCAACGACGAGCCCACCGTTGATAATGAAACTCCCGATCAACGCCGCGACCGCACCGCACGCAATGCACATCGTGGTGTCCGGCGCGATCGAGAGCAGCAAGAAGCGAAGCAGCGGGCCGACCAAGCCCGTCACGTCAACCGCAATTTGGCCAATGAGTTCGATCTGGTCGGACAGCGTCGGGTTCACAAAACCCCGACAGCTAACATCGCGGTAGCCAAGAGCAAGTTGGAGGCATTGCCTCACACCCCCGCGGTCCAGGAGATCATCGACCACCTGATGGCAGCTGAAGGGCAGGTAAATCGCATGCGCCGGGCCAAGATACCTCTAGAAGTCCCGGTAGCGTCCGCTCAACGCAGCCGCCGCCCGGAATTAGGGGAAAGATCTCGCGAATCACGTCCCAAGCAACAGATCGGCCAACTCTTCGTCAGATCGCTCCAAAGAACCTGTTCCGACTCCTCCAGCCGTGACATACGATCCATAAACCGCGACCGCCGCCGACGATCGCCGGACAGGCGCCGCCGCGACGACTCACCGCGATGACCTCGGGAGCGGCGCGGCCGCCGGGCTTTCCGTGACGACGACGCCGACCAGCACCGGCACAGGGATCACTACGACGGCGATGACCGGCGCTATGATGGGGGCCGTTTCGAGATCCCCGGCCCCAAGCCATACTCAGAGCGACTCAGGGAGGTGCATTGGCCACGGAACTTCAAGGCCAGTGAGGTGTAGCCGTATGATGGCCGCAAGAATCCCGACCAGTGGCTATTCCTATATGAAACTGCAATCCGAGCCGCAGGAGGCGACGAAAGTGTGATGGCAAACTACTTACCGGTGGTCCTGGGACCTTCTCCAACCAACTGGCTCATGTGCCAACGCGAGGGCTCGATCCACAGCTGGCCTCAACTTCGCCAGATGCTGTCCGAGCACTTCAAGGCCACATGTCATCAGCCTGGCTCCAAGTACGCCTTGGCCCAGATCCACGACAACCCCAATGAACCTCTACGAGAGTACATACGTCGCTTCAACGACATGTGGACGACGGTGACAGACATCACACAGCAAGAAGCCGTCGAGCTCTTCATCAAGGGGCTCACCCAAACCCGCAATGAGAAGTGCAAGATCGAACTCCTCCGAACCCAGCCGAAGACGATGGGCAAAGCCCTAAAAATCGCCGGTGAATGGACACGTGTCGACGACGCCTTGCGATCCAGCAAAGAGGACGGTACATCTCGACGACCACCCCGCCGCGACGACGACGACGACCGCGATCGCGATCATCGCGCACGGAACCGCGGAAACCACGACGACAGACGTGACTCTCGGCGCCCCGAGCGGCGCAGCCGCAGCCGCGAGGACGATCGGCACGGACGCAAGCGTAACCGACGCGATGATGGCCAGCGCTACCGCGGAAACCGCGTCCACAACGTCAACAACCAGGATAAGCCATATGATGATGGCTATGACAAGGTCCTGAGCCAAGATTGCCCAAGGCACCCGAACAAAGGCCACACGATGGGTCGTGTTGGGGCTTTGCCAACATTTTCAAAAGCCGACACGCGGCGACCGCGGGTGGCAACAAGAATCGGAAGGACAACCGCAACGCCGACAAGGACGTCAAGAAGGAGAAAGACGACAACACCTCGGACGATGACGGCCGCGGAGTTCAAAGAACCCAAAAGAAACGTTGCTTTATTTTTGGCGGTAAGGTTGCCACCGAATCCCAAAGGGACAAGAAGCTACTCCGGCGGTCGATAATCGCCTTGCGGCCGACCGAGCGCGTTGCGATGTCGAGGCACCCGCCTCGGGTCGGAGCAGCCAATCTCCTTCAAATGAGCGACATGTGGGCACGAGGGAGGATTCCAAATGTTTCCCCTTGTCTTGGATCCAGTCATCCAGCACCTTCGTTTCGAGAAAGTGCTGGTCGATGAAGGCAGCGCCCTAAACATACTGTTTTTGCAGACGTACAAAGAGCTCGGCCTCAAGACAGAAGACCTAGAACCCTACGACTCGCCGTTCGGGGGTTGATGCTAGGAAAGCCCTCCATGCCCCTCGGTCAAGTCACCCTCCGAGTCCAATTTGGTACCAAGCAGCATTTTCGCTTTGAATATCTTAACTTCATCGTCGCCGACTTCGAAGGTGTCTACCACGCGATCCTCGGCCGACCAGGCATCGCCAAATTTATGGCGGTCCCGCATTACGGCTACATGGTACTCAAGATGCCCACAGAGAAGGGCATCCTCTCTCTCCGCAGCAACGTCCTCATGGCGTGTCACCGCGAGCCGCTTCGTTCGCCGCCACCGACCTCGCGACCTCCGAGTCCGCATGGCGGATATGGTGCCGGAGGCCAAGGCCATTCCCCGGCCGACCTCCGCATACCACTCAAGGAATCCAAGCGCTCCTCCAAGAAAAACTGGGAGTACAAAGAGATCGAGCTCATCCCAGGAGACAAGACAAGAACCGCCCTGGTCGGGGCCAATCTCTCCAGCAAATAGGAAAGCGCGCTCGTCCAGTTCCTCCGGGATCACATCAGCTCCTCCGGGATCACATCAGCGTGTTTGCATGGAAACCAGCAGACATGCCGGGTGTTCCTAGGGAACGGGCCGAGCACTTCCTGAATGTCTCCGAAACCGCCAAGCCGGTGAAGCAAAAGCTCCGATTGGCCGATCTATTAGCTGCAGGCTTTATAAAAAAAGTGTATCATCCTGATTGGCTGGCCAATCCGGTCCTTGTACACAAGAAAAATAAAGAATGGAGAATGTGTGTTGATTACACCAGTCTCAACAGATGCTGCCCTAAAGACCCCTTCACTTTACCACGTATCGACCAAGTCGTGGACTCCACAGCGGGTTGTGAACTGCTCTCCTTCTTGGATTGCTACTCTGGCTACCACCAGATATCCCTCGCTATCGCCGACCAGAAGAAACCTCCTTTATCACCCCTTTCGGCGCCTAATGCTACAAAACGATGTCCTTCGGCCTCAAAAATGTCGGGGCTACATACCAACGAGCAATCCAGAGTTGCCTGAAAGACGAGATCAGAGACCGCCTAGTCGAGGCATACGTGGACGATGTGGTGGTAAAAACCGCAAAATCCGACTCTCTGGTCGCCGACCTCCAACGAACATTCGACGCCCTAAACGTGTTCCAATGGAAGCTCAACCCCACTGTTGACGGTCGTTAAGTATCAATTTCATACCGTCAACGCAGCAAGAGAAAGGACTAATATGAGTTCACCCGTTAGATATAGGGGTTACACCGATGTAATTCCACGAGTTTTGGTGATTGTCTATTTCGCAGGGGTTATCGAAATAGAACCAAAGGAGGCCCACATGTCATGATTACATAGAGATAAAGACCGAACGGGTAAAATTGTATACTCTAGAAGACTCCGAAGGCAACACCCGGGAAAGTGGGGGCCCACTGCGGCAGTCCGGCCGGCCGCCCAAGGGGGAGTCGGCCGACTCCCCACCTCGCCAATGGCGTTGAGTCTCGCGGATCCCGCCTCCACCGCCTTTGAGGATGAATAATTATCGTCCATTTAGGTCGGTTTGATCCGAGGGCCGTGGTTCATCCTAGGGGGCTATATATTCGAGCCCCCGGCCCCCGGGTGAAACCCTAATTCATTCTCTCTTCATTCATCTCGAGAGGATTCGTAGAGAAGCCGAGCCACCATCTCAATTAGAGCTCCATAGTTTAGTAGCATAGCTACATAGGAATAGATCTAGAGGGAATCAAGCCTAGCTTGGAGTCCGGATCTGTCGGAGTTCTTGGTAATTCCCCTCTACATTCTTGTAATATTCATCATTGTTCGTGATACTATGAGTAGTACTTTATTCTATTCTATTATATCGACTTGACTTTGCTCTATTTGATTATGTTCTCAATTATATCGTTCTTAGTTTACTTTGATTATATGTTTAGCATAGTTGGACTAGAATTATGTTTATGCATAGGATCGTATAGCGCTTGCTCATTAGGCCAATGGGTGAGTGATAGATATTGTGTAGGCATGGTGCCTATACCGTATTTATCTCGCGATTGCACCCTATATTCGGATCGTGAGGTAGATCGCGGGAGTGACACCTGTTGAGTCCTTTGTAGCCCTTCTCCCGAGTATAGGTCTAGCGTAACAAACCTATTACATTGAAGTCATTGCTATGTCTCTTGTCTTCTCTCGGTAATATCACTATGCATAGATGTAACCTTTTCCCGCCATGATTGCTAGATGTTCTTGCACTAATCATTGTATGCTTTGACTTTATAGTTAGAATAACATAGGATTATACCCTAGATCGTCCTAGTCCATGCTAGTGTTATAAGCTTAGAGTGCTAAGTTGAGATGGCTTATTACTATTATTTTATGTGGCTAAATGCTCTCATTTATCTTATGTCCTTTATCATTCATTCCTATATTTTATGTGACACTTACCCCGTATGATATGATCGATACTGAGACAAGGTTAAGCTCTCCATTATCGCATGTGCATTGCTCATCACTCATTATCCAAGGCATTCCCTTCCCAAAGGTAAAATTATAAATAATGATACCTGGATTACTCCCGGTTAAAATGCTACGATGATATATTCGTGCGCTTGCGGAACCCTCTTTATTTCAAATTGCACTTAATAGACATCAACAAGCATTTTTGGTGCCGTTGCCGGGAAGGTTGAAAGCCAATGGATAATGAGCAGCATTGCACTAGATAATGTGATCGAGTTGTCTTTTTCATACTAACCCATCTCTACAGATTACCCTTGTTTTGTCTACTTGTGTATCTTATGCAGGGTAACATATCAAAAAGACAATTCTTCCTGATAAGTATATTGACAATCCAGAAGCTTTAATCAGGAAAGCCAGAAGCAAGTTGAAGAAGACCAATCAATCATCATCATCAACTCAACTTGGAAGTTTGTCGGAAGCAGAAAGTCGACCGTTCGTTCGAGACTTGACACCAGCATTTGAAGCCATGGCGAACAAGTCACTCCGCAAGTTCTCAGCTCCCACTACGGACAACATTCGTACTGGACCAGCTGTAGACATTGAAGGAGCTTTTGAGCTCAAGCCTGCGCTGATCAATATGGTGCAAGCAAGCCAGTTCTGTGGGAAGGCCCATGAAGATGCTAGTGCTCATCTCCAACACTTTCTGGAGATTTGTAGCACATTCACTATCAAAGATGTCCCCAGAGATGCTATACAACTTCGCCTCTTCCCATTCTCACTCTTGGGGAGAGCGAAGCAGTGGTTCTACGCCAATAAGGAGAAGAATACTACGTGGGCATTATGCTCCACTAATTTCTTGGCTAAGTTCTTCCCCATGGGCAAGACAAATGCTCTTCGTGGGAAGATATCAAGCTTTCAAAGAACACCATGATGAGACCGTCCCCGGAAGCTTGGGAGCGCTTTCAAGATTACATCCTCGAGTGTCCTCATCATGGCATGGAGAATTGGCCGCTTATGCGTACATTCTACCATGGGCTTAGCAACAAGACACGTGAGACGATGGATGCCGCCGCCGGAGGTGCATTCTTATCACTCACTATTCCTCAAGCCACAGCTCTTGTGGAGAAGATGGCATCCAACCAAGGTTGGAGTGAAGAAAGAACGTTGCACCCGCAAGAGAGGTGGAGGAATGCACCAAATGAAGAGGTAGACATGCCGTCTCGCCAAAATGGATCTGCTAATGAAGAGGCTCGATGAGAGAGCCCGGAGAAGAAAGAAGTCATGCATATACATGATGCTCGCATGACATGTGAAGAGTGTGGAGAGACCGGGCACACAAAGCTAACCGCCCGTAGCCAAGGAGGACGTGAACTACCTCAATAACAACAACAATAATAATTACTATCGTCCTCGCCAGAATCAAGGTTGGAATCAACAGCAGAGGCCTAACTACTCGTGCAATTATTCGTGCAACTATCAAGGTAACAACTCTTCCTACAATAATTACAACTAGCCGCCTTTGAGAGAGTTAGTGCTGAATCAAGGCAAGATGATGGACAACCTGTCCAAGAAGCTGACATCAAATGACAAGGTCCTAGAGACACTCGGAACAGGATGGATGGTTTTTCCAATGCCATCAAGAGTCACCGGCTTCAACAAAATACTCGAGTCGCAGTGCAACAACTTGTCAACCTTGCTCCCTCCACCGGTCAAGGTAAACCGGCAGACAACCCGAAGAGCTCGAAACTGCAAATCTTGTTGATATATTCAATGTAGAAGATAGCCGGAGTGATCCATCGAAGGGGTCATGGATTGACTCAACTCTGCCAATCAAGAAGGGCGATCCAGGGAGACCAGTCATTCCAATCTCCATTGGAAGTACCAACTTCAATGAAGCAATCTGTGACTTCGGTGCAAGCATCAACATCATGCCAAGAGTGATATATGAGAAGCTATTCGATGCCCCTTAGCATACACAACCATGTGCTTGCGGCTTGCGATCGGGCACTCCGTGTCCCTTTGGGAGTACTAGAAGATATATGTGTACGAGTGGGCAACTCGTATGTTCCAAGACTTCGTGGTAGTGGATACAAAGAATGAAAGGTCCCCTATCATCCCGGGACGACCATTCTTGAACACCGCCGGAGCCATCATGTATGCCAACACTTTGCCAAGATCGTCTTCAACATCAAAGGCAAGCGAGAAATCTTCTTCTTCAAGAACAGTGCTGCAGCTTCTCGGACATCCTCATCGCCAGAAATGCTGAGAAGAAGAAGAATCCAGCTAAGAAGAGCAAGAATAAGAAGACCAAGAAGACGGAGACAGTAAGGATGGTCACTGCAGTCCACAAGGAGCATGACCACTTACTCAGATCCCCACGTCTAATCAAGAAGGATGACCCAGGTGTCCCAACCATTCAATGCTCCATCAACAGAAGCTCTTTCAATAAAGCTGTCTGTGACACCGGATCGGGCGTCAACATCATGGCCAAGGTAACCTATGAGTATCTATATGGCACTATGCCTTTGGAGCCTACCTATGCACAGCTGCAGATGGCGTACTGCACATTCCGCTTCGTCGAAGGAGAAGTGAAGGATGTCCTCATTCGATAGATGACCATTATGTCCCTTCGACTTCCTAGTCATTGACATGGGAGATAACTATGATCCTCCAATCATCCTAGGAAGACCATTCCCGAACACCACCGAGCTATCATCTATATTGGAACAGGAGAGATCCATTTCCACTTTCCCACTGAGAAGGTACGCCGCTACTTCAATAATAACTATATAATCACCGAGGAGCCCAAGAAGAACAGAGCAAGGAGAAGGCAGCGTACCCATCGCCGGAACAAGAAGAACATCACTACGATGGATGGGCTGACTATGAGGGAGAAGTGTCTAGATATGAAGATCGATACCCAGAAGAGAAGAACATTGTAGACGAAACCCGAAGAAGTGCTACCAGAAGAAAACCAAGTGCCCCAAGAAGCTTCCTCCTCAAGGTCATCTTCTCCAACAAAGAAGGTGTGGAAAGTAAAAGCAAAATCAGAATCAATTCCTACACACGAGGCGACATCATCCGAGGCGCCGCCAATGCGCCCTTGAAAAATGAGCAAACATGACAAGTCCCGTTCGGAGGACTTAAAACCACCGAACGCCGCGCCAAGAGATAATTTGGTATTTATCAAGATTACTTTTCAGCATTATATTTTTACCTTAGCATATTTATTTCCCTACTTGCATCTTAGTTGCATCTTTACTCTTTTATCTCCGCATTTGAAAAGAAAATAAAGATGTTGTGCATTTGCATCCGTAAAATCGTCAAGCCCCATGTGGATAGTCATTCACTGTGGTGGCACAAAAATAATTTCTCAAAGATATTTATTTTCCCCGTCTCGCATTCCTTAAATAATAAAAAGATAAAAATATTTCTTGTGATCCCGTTAGAACAAGTCTAAGTTAAGAAAGTTCTAGACAACCAAGGCCTAGAGGTTTTATCACTAACGCTTAATTAGTTCCACAAGCTTTGTTGTCTATTTTGAGCTTCACGGAACATCAAGGATCAAGAAGAGCTAACAGGCGAAGGACATCCACCCCCGACGAGTGCTTTGCCCGCGACAATTGAATGCAGTATCCAACAAACTATCTACAACACTCCCCGGAGGACTAGAACGTCTTCGGCACATCGTCAACATCAAGACTATGTCAACATCCAAATTTGGGGGAGAGCATCCCCCGTGTACCAAGCTAAGTGTCTCCAACTTATCTATTTATGCTTTATTAAAGTGTGCTTTGTTAAAACAAACTAAAAAAGATGCATAACCATAGAAACCCAGAAAGATTTTCTTATTTATCTTTTCTACTTTTGGAGAGCTCTTGCAATCTGTCTTTAAAAGTGATCCCTAGAATAAACTCTACATGGAGATAATGAATAGTTGCTCGCCGTAATTCCTTTCAAGTACCTAGTTTTCAACCTTGCACTCTCCCGAGTTTTGGACACAACCGTTTAGATTTGAGATTTGCTCAACCCGAAACTTGTGGGTAGCGAACACTTGATCTAAGTCTAGGTGGTTGACGGGTATGATATGGGAAGGTTTCGAGCCGTCATTCATCTTGTTCCTAGAGATACTAGAGTTTTGGAGAATTTATCTCGTGAAAATATTAAATTCCTGCATGATGAGTTCCTTTATGATGAGAGTTCAAATTCCTACCACAGCCATATATTCATGCTTACTAGATTAGGAAAACCCATCTCGTTTATATAGATCATATTGTAGGTTTGAGTGTAGACTTTATAGGCATTGAGTGTGGTTATGCTGTGGACCCATAAGGAATTGGTCACGCAGATAAAGTCAATACTATGTGCTCTCCATCCATTGATCTATGCTACTTCTGTCCTCAGAAGCATGCACCCATTTTATAACTACTACATTCATTCTGTGCTACTTCTGTTCCTCGAAGTACCACCCACATATAGATCCACATCCACTACATATTGTGCTATCTCTACCCTGGAGATACGCACTTATGCTACTCCGACCCTGGGAGTACGCATTCCCCACATATTGTGCTATCTCTACCCTGGAGATACGCACCTATGCTACTCCTACCCTGGGAGTACACATCCATCCATCCACATATACATACGCCATTCATTTCACATCATCCAGAAAAGGTTCTATTCCTATCCTGGGAGTGAACATCTAGAAATAATCATCGCCGTTCTATTTGCCTACATAAAAGCTCCAGTCATTATCATTTCAAGTTATACACTCCCCGTTGCTAAAGTTTCGTTTCCAGAGGATTGGTTGCTCAATTAAAAAAAAAAAGAGAGAAAAGAAGAAAGAAAGAAAAAGAAAGAGTAGCTAAGTCCTTCCTTTCAAGAAGTTTCAAGGTTTCCGAATAAAGGGAGTCATGTTATCCCCAAAGGAGCGAGTGTAGAAGTAGATGTTCACCAGTTGAGTACCCCTCATAATCATTTTCTTATCACCATCATACTATCATCATCCTATTATCATCTTATCATCCATTCCACTTCCTCATTCTCATGCACATATGACTTTATTATTATTTTAGTTCCTAATGGATCCATGTCTTAACCGTGCAATATATGCAAGTGAGTTTGAGTGTCTCCCCACCTATGAGCTCCACATAAGCCTATTAGAAAGTAGGGGTGAGAGAGAAGGCACTTTCCGCTATGCCTTAGTTCCACAAATACCACATATTCTGAGAAAAGAGAGAAGGCATACACTACTCATGCCTTAGAAAGGATCCAGAAATACCACAAATGAGAGACCTGAAAGGTTCATACAAGGAACTCTGAGTTTTATTTCAAACCTTGCAAAAACTCCAGGATAATAGTCGATCAAAGATCGAGAAACATGGTGCTTGACTTGACCGTTCTATCTTTCAACTACTCAAGACCCAAGTGACGGTTACAAGCCCCATGGTGTAAGGTAATATGAGTGAGTTTTGAGTCAGAATAGTTCACTCTAATCCGGAGGAAAGTTCTTGTTTGAACGCATGTGTACTTGTGAAGAGTGAAAGCATTGTGGCAACTCCTGATCCATCACTGAGTCTATCTTTGCTCAGGGACAAGCAAAAGGTAAGCTTGGGGGAGTTTGTTGACGGTCGTTAAGTATCAATTTCATACCGTCAACGCAGCAAGAGAAAGGACTAATATGAGTTCACCTGTTAGATATAGGGGTTACACCGACGTAATTCCACGAGTTTTGGTGATTGTCTATTTCTCGCAGGGGGTTATCGAAATAGAACCAAAGGAGGCCCACATGTCATGATTACATAGAGATAAAGACCGAACAGTAAAAATTGTATACTTTAGAAGACTCCAGAAGGCAACACCTGAAAGCGGGGGCCCACCTGGCAGGCTGGCCAGTCGGCCACCTGGCAACATCTATGCAATGACTTCCAGATATTACATTGAAGTCATTGCTATGTCTCTTGTCTTCTCTGGTAATATCACTATGCATAGATGTAACCTTTTCCCGCCATGATTGCTAGATGTTCTTGCACTAATCATTGTATGCTTTGACTTTATAGTTAGAATAACATAGGATTATACCCTAGATCGTCCTAGTCCATGCTAGTGTTATAAGCTTAGAGTGCTAAGTTGAGATGGCTTATTACTATTATTTTATGTGGCTAAATGCTCTCATTTATCTTATGTCATTTATCATTCATTCCTATATTTTATGTGACACTTACCCCGTATGAGATGATCGATACGAGACAAGGTTAAGCTCTCCATTATCGCATGTGCATTGCTCATCACTCATTATCCAAGGCATTCCCTTCCCAAAGGGTAAAATTATAAATAACGATACCTGGATTACTCCCGGTTAAAATGCTACGATGATATATTCTCAGTGCGCTTGCGGAACCCTCTTTATTTCAGTTGCACTTAATAGACATCAACACCCACCAAGTGCATCTTTGGCGTACCCTCCGGCATACTGCTCGGCAACGTCGTGACCCAGGACGGCATACGTCCAAATCCTAAAAAAATACAAGCCGTCCTTAACATGCAGCCCCCTCAGTGTGTCAAAGACATCCAAAAGTTAACAGGGTGCATGGCGGCCCTAAGCCGCTTTATCTCGCGATTGGGGCAAAAAGGATTACCATTTTTTTGGTTGCTAAAAGCAAAAGAAAAATTCGAGTGGTCGGCAGAGGAAGACACCGCCTTCATGGAACTCAAAACTTACCTAACCAACCCTCCAGTGCTTACGGCACCCAATGGCAGCGAAGAAATGCTCCTCTACATCGCGGCCACCGACCGAGTAGTCGACGGTGCATCGGTGGTCGAGCGAACGGAAGCCGGTCACGTTTACCCGGTCCAGCGCCCGGTTTATTACATTAGCGAAGTGCTCAACGATTCCAAACACCGCTACCACCACATTGAAAAATTGCTATACGCAATTTTGATTACCAAGCGAAAACTTCGCACTATTTCCAATCTCGGCAGATCACGGTGGTCACAAGCTTCCCGCTAGGCGACATCCCGTACAACAAGGACGCCGTGGTCGACCGTCAAATGGGCGCTCGAACTTATGGCATATACCGTCAAGTTCAAAAACCGCAACACCATCAATTCACAAGCCCTTGCCGATTTTCTGGCTGAGTGGTCGGACCTTACCACCCCTTGGTACGAGTCCAATCACAAGTACTGGGAAATGTACTTCGATGGTTCGCTCAAAATCGATGGCGCGGGTGCCGGTGTGCATTTTACCGCACCCACGGGAGACGAGCTCAGCTACATCCTTCGCATCCATTTCCCGGCATCAAACAATGCTGCTGAGTACGAAGCTGCGCTTCATGGATTGCGCCTCGCCGTCGAGCTCGGTATCAAGCGCCTAATGGTATACGGTGACTCCCTCCTTGTCGTCAACCAAGTGAATAAAGTGTGGGACACCACCAGCGAGCGAATGGAGGCCTACGTCGCCGCAATACGACAGCTTGAAGACAAATTCTATTGCCTCGAGTTCCACCATGTCGTACGCGACAATAATGATGCCGCCGACAAGTTATCAAAACTTGGCTCCACCAGAGCCGCTATCCCACACGGTGTGTTCGTTCACGACCTGCTCGAACCATCCGTTTCGGTGCCTTCGGAGGCACAAATTCCTTCCCAAAAAGCCGGATCTCAATCCTCCGCGCCCCCAGTCACCAAGCAACGTGACAGCCGACCACGTTGCCTTGATGGACATCGACGGCGATGAAGACGCCATGGCCGAAGATGCACCGGCACCGCAAGAACATCCACCTGACATCACGCCGACCACGCCCGACCAGTCAGACTGGCGTCTGGACTTCATCCGTTACATCACCGACGAAGACGTGCCAGACGATCCCATCTTGCGCGAACGTATAATACGACGCAGCAAGCATTATGTCCTCATGGACGGCGAGCTCATGCGGAAAAAAGCCAAGCAGGAAATCTTGCAAAAATGCATAATGCAGGACGCTGGCATAAAACTCCTCGACAAGATACATTCCGGCGAGTGCGGCAATCACGCTGCCTCCAGAACACTGGTCAGCAAGGCTTATCGTGCCGATTTCTATTGGCCAACCGCCGTCGCCGACGCCGAGCAGCTGGTTTGGCACTGCGTCAACTGCCAATTTTTCGCCAAGCAAACACACGTTCCGACTCATCAACTGCAGACAATCACGGCCTCATGGCCCTTCTCGTGTTGGGGCCTCGACATTATCGGTCCTTTCAAGAAAGCTCCTGGGGGATTTCGATATGTCTACGTACTCATCGACAAATTCTCCAAATGGATCGAGTACATGCCGTTGGTTAAGGCTACCGCCAAAAAGGCGGCCGACATGCTAAACGACGTCATTCATCGATTCGGCGTCCCAAACTCCATCATCACCGACCTCGGCTCCACATTCACTGGCAGTGATTTCTTCGATTTTTACGACAGCAAGTGCATCAAGGTCAAATATGTCTCAGTTGCCCATCCACGGGCCAACGGACAGGTCAAGCGTGCAAATGGCATGATACTCGATGCTCTACGTAAACGCCTATACCAAGATGACACCGACGAACAGCGCCCTGGTCGATGGCTCAAAGAGCGCCCGGCCGTAATCTGGGGACTCCGCACGCAGCCAAGTCGAAGCACCGGCATTTCTCCTTACTTCATGGTGTTCGGTTCCGAAGCCGTTCTCCCCGACGAAATCGCCTTCCGATCTCCACGCGTCGCTCAGTACGACGAAAGTATATCCGACGACGCCCGAGCTCTAGAGGTCGACTCCATCGAGGAAAAGCGGCTCGAGACCTGCGCGCGAACCACCAAATACCTGGCATCCATGCGTCGATACTACAACCGCAACGTCAAAGAATGTCTCTTCGTGGTCGGCGACTTGGTTCTACGGCGAAAACAGAACCTCGCCGGCATCCACAAGCTCGCCTCCCACTGGGAAGGGTCATTTATGATCAAGGCGGTCACTAGGCCGACCTCGTATCGGCTATGCACCTTGGATGACCCTCCGATAGAGGTCCCGAATTCGTGGCATATCGACCACCTACGGAAGTTCTACCCGTAGCACCTAGCGCTAAGAGTTACATGTACCTATCTTGTATTTTCTCGATTCATGTCGATTGAATAAAGATCGTGCTGTTTCATCTTGTTCAAAGTGCTTCTCCGGGCATCATTCGTGATCCTTTACTCCTACCTCTACAAGACACGATCAAGAATAAAGCTAAACGCGTCTACATATAATAAAGTGGCCTTAGCCGCAATGTAGCTAAAACACCATAACAAGTCTACCGCCCTCCGGAACAAGCCAAAACAAAAGTATCACCACAACGTTCAGGGCACTATGCGGACGTTCTTCACCATCGCCTTAGACGTCTCCAGTGAGTCGCGCCTGAGTTCTTCCGCTGCATCTGCATCGGTGCCCGGTGCCAGCCCTTGCCGCAGATGTTCCAGGTTGATCGAAGGACAGTAGGAGCGCACCACGGCAAGCACGTGGGAACCCACGTGCTCGGCACCCTGCCGGATGAACTCCTGCAGCCGGGACCAAGAGGACCGGCCGGCAGTAATAACCGTGCCGAGGGGAGTGTCCACTGTAATGACCTCTGCTTCATCTTCGGCCAGCACATTTAGCACTGGAGCAATGCCGCCGACGAGCTCCGCCACCTCGCCTTGAACGCACTGAGCATCCGCGTGCAAGCCCTGGACCTGTTCCTGCGATGATCGAAGGCGGCCTGCACATCACGAGTCACGTGAGATACAGCCCCAACTATCCGTTAGTTCAAACAAGAGAACGCGTCATACCTTCAGGATCCCGCTGCACCGTTGCATGACGAGCAGCCTGCTCCTCCATCTGTTGGCGCATCTCCGCTATCTTCTTCTCCGCCTGCTCGGCGCGTTCCTCCGCGTCTGCGTCCAAACAGCACATCACTGCAACTACAACAGGAAAACACACTTCATTCACTCCTGGGAAATCACATACCTCTTTTCTGCTGCGCCAGCTGCCTGACATGCTCGGCCACCTCCTCCTGCTCGGCCGCGCGAGCTGCCAGCTGTGCATTCAGCCCCTGCACGGAGCCCCTTAGGTGCTCGGCCTCGCTGCGTAGCGGGGCGTTCTCCGTCGCCGTCGCTTCAAGTTGCTCCAAGGCACGCTTACATCGATCAGCGGCCCGACCGACGCTCTGCCGAATATAATGTCAGTCAGGCTACATAAGACGATCATCTCCAACAAAAGCAATGACTCCCCGTGCAATGGTATACCTGCACTTGGCGTAGCAGCTTGGTCACCGTCCCCTCCATCTGACGCATGGCATCCTCTGGAATTTCCTCCTCCACCGCCGCGTCGACAGCTCCACCTCCCGAGCTCTGCCCAGTCTCCTGCGTGGTTGCCGCGGCTTCAGGACGCGGAGGCGGACCAAACGCCGGAGTGTACGTCACCATCATGCCCAGCTCGGCAGTCGGCGTACCTGCTCCGGCGCCTGCTCCACCGTCAGCGACGTTCTGGGCAGTGGTCAGCTCAGCCACCACCTTAGTTTCCTTGCACATCATCAGCAGTCTTTTAATCGTTACCAAGGTGAATGTCCTGCAAATGACTTTGAGGCGCGCTCATTACCTTGCGACCACAGGAAAGGTCGATTGGAAGCGGTCACGGCGATGGCCATGGCTACTCCCTCCATCATGCGAGGTAGTTCCGGTGGCTTGCTCCGCCGTCACAACCACCTGCTCCACCACCTCCGTGGCCGGGCCTTCGTCGACTCTCGTGGTTGGAATGGCATCACTGACCTCGGCCTCCTGCTCCACCGCCGTTGTGCCCGGGTTCTCGCCATCCCCCGTGGTCGGCACGGCGCCATCCGCCTTGTCCACCTGCTCATCCGTCGTGGCCGCAGGATCTTTGACGACGGCCGTGGTCGGCACGTTCTCGCCTACCGTGACGCATGGTGCTTCCAGAGGAGTATCCTGGACGGCCTCGGAGACTATGGGCTGCTCCTCCAGGGGAACCTCTTGGCTCTGCCCCTCTTCTCCACCACCAGCCGCCTCCGCGTCTTCCGGCCGTAGTGGTGCCGGTGAGGGCTCGCGGCTCGCCAGCCTGCTCGGCGACGGCAGGTCAGGTGCGACCGCTCCCAATGACACCTCTGGGCTCGCGGCTGGCGGCGTTGCGGGCCGGTGACCCCCGGTTCGGGCCTTCTTGGCAACCGGCTCAATGGAATATCATCCATTGAGCCTCCCGACGACGACGACGAAATCTGCGCTCTCCTCCTCCTTTTTGGTCGGCATCTTGGTCTTCGATGGCGATGCTCGGGGCTCCGCCGCTTGGCGGCCACCGCCGCAGCCGCCCGCGCCCGCGCGGCGTAGAGCCCTGCACGGCTTCCTCCTCGCCCTCCCCATCGCTCGACTCGTCGTCAAGAGCCGCCACCCGAGCAAGACGCTCTTCCAGCGTGCGCTCGTAGCCCTGGACCTCGCCGCGGGGCCACTCCTCGGACGGAACGTCCGAGATGTAGATGGCAGGACCCTGCACAAGAATATCATCGTCAGTAACCACACAAGCATAAGCCTAGCATACGAAGGTGCGCAAGATGCCAACATACCGCTGGCGGCGGATAGGCAGTAGTGTACGGCGTCTGAGGTTTCTTTGGCGCCATCTTCGCTGGATCAAAGTTGTGGAAGCACTCGGTCCCCTGAGTGGTCATCTCCGCCGCATCCACAGAGTCCGTCCCCTCGCGGGACGGGTCTGTCAACCCCCGGTACTCATACATCAGGGTGGGCCTCTCCTTGCACGGCTGCAGGCGACGCTGCCACCACCTCACAGCTACCATCACGCTGTGCACACGGTCTCTATTCAAGAGCGGCAGCAGCTCGCTCACCTGCTCCATCTCCGTAACGTCATTGGGGACCGGCCTCCCTTCCGGATTTTGCCTCATGTACAACCATTTGTCAAACCAGTTCTTCATGGAGGTGGAGTGGGGGATCGTCACCCATTGGGATTTCATCCCGTCCCGCAGCACAATGTAGCAACCCCCGACTATTTGGGACCCACCGGTACCTTCACCTTTCTTCTTCAAGCAATAAAAGTGGCGGAAAAGATTGAAGTTCGACCGAATACCGAGAAACGCCGCAAATGGCGATGAACTCCGCCAATGTCGAGAACCGAGTTGGGGCGGAGGTTGCAAAGCGAAATTTCCCGTGCCGACACAAATCGCGAACGAACGGATGAACCGGCGACCCCAACCCCGCACAAAATAATCTTCTAAGACGACTATCTCGCCATCACCGGAAGCGGGAACCGCCACCCGGACGGCGGCGCTCGCGCATCCCGCCGTCCTCCGGCGGCGGCGAGCCCCGCTCCACTGCTTTTAGCAACCGACTCCCTCGTCGTCTTCGATGGGCCCCAGTGCTCCACCAAGAGCTTCCGCCGCGTCGCCTCCGATAGCCGCAGTTGCCCGCTCGCCATTTCCGGTCTACCCCGTCTCTTTCTTCGGTGCGCCCGCCGGCTCGCGGTCGTGCGGCTCCGACCCGGCTCGATAGGCGGCGGCGGGTCGCGGGGCGGTGGAGGGCGGCGCGAGATGGGGGCGGCGGTGGTTAGGGTTTGGAGAATGCGAAGCGCGCTCGGGAGAAGAAGAGATGAGTGTGGAACTGCTTGGAAGTGAAGAGACTGAGCGGCGGCGGCCGCTTCTTCCCTTTTTATACGGCTCGGCGGTCCCCGCACGAGACCTAGGGTTGACTCCTAGGGGTCCTTTTCTAAATGGGCCGGCAGAGGTGGGCCTCTGTATTTTATTCCCACGATGACACCTTTATTTGGCCTGCTACGCCCTTTGACAAAAATGGAACGGCGGGATCGCCCTACTTTTGGCGGTTCCGTCCGATGTTTTGCGGCTGTTGACGGTCGTTAACTCATAAAATTAACCGTCAACTTAACATGCAAATGGACCTATTTATAAATACTTGATAGATATAGGGTTACCACCGATTTAATTCCACGAGTTTTGGTGAATATCTATTTCGCACGGTGACAAACTGAAAACTACCCAAGATGGCCCACATGTCGGGTTTACATAGAGAGAAAGACCGAACGGGTGAAAAAGTATAATCTAGAAGACTCCGGAAGGCGACACCTGAAACCCGGGGCCCACTCCGCACCGCCGGGTCGGCCGACCAGGAGGGGGAGTCGGCCGACTCCCCAGCTCCACCAATCAAGTGGAGTCTCGCGGATCCTGCCTCCACCGACTTTGAAGATCAATAATTATCGTCCATTTAGGTCGGTTTGATCCGAGGGCTGTGGTTAATCCTAGGGGGCTATATAAGCAGAGCCCCTGGCCCCTGGGTGAAACCCTAATTCATTCTCCAATTCATTCAAGACTTCAATCCAGAGAGAGTTAGATAGAGAAGGGTCCCTCGAATGGATCTATCTCTATAGGGTATTAGTATCAAGAGAGATTGAGAGAGTATAGAGTGGAGGTAGATTTGGAGGAAGCCCGGCTGTCGGTGTCTCCTCTCCAAAGTGTATCAAGGGATCAAGTCTCCTAACCCGAGGCTTGGTTTCGAATCATTCGGCAATTCAACTTCTAATACTAGTAAGTTCGTTGTTATTATTGTTCTTTGGTTTACAAGTTTACTTTATTTCGCTTCGCGTTGGGAATAGAGTAATCGTTCTTTAGCATAAGCGTGGTGCTTAGGCTAGGTTCACTTGTAGATGCTCCCTATTCGGCGGAACCGTGGTAGTAGTGAGGGAAGTGACAATCCCTTTATTACCTTTGTAATCCACTTCCCGTTGGTAGGTAAGGTAGGTCCTTTGTGCCCGGTTTAGCATCCTCTCGTGGTGTCTATTCCTCGGTACCCCTTAGAACAGTAGTCTCAAAGCTTGCCATAGGTTAGAAGAAGACCGACGAAGGAGTTCTCTCTATATCGCTTAATTCTCACTTGACTAGCAGCCCAGGGGTAGTAGTAAAGATCGGGTTAGTCTATTGCACGTTTTCTCTTAGCGGATAAAAACAAAACGATACTCAGGACTTATCTCCCGGGTGAAGTGCTCACCGATATCCGTGCGCTTGCGGATTATTTCTCTTGATTCTTTCGTGTGCGTATCTAGTGTCAATAGCGGCGCACGTGGACGCACGTGCGCACAAAGCTCATTTTTGCCTTTTAATTTTTCCCCGCGTGTGAATTTTTCCACGTGCCACAATTTTTTCTCCGACCACTGTTGACCTAGTTCACCAGCAATATGCTTTGGGGACCGAGTACAAAAAAGGCACAACTTTTTTCATCTCTCCTAACAAAGTTAGGATGGTTCAACGCATACTTATGGACGCATGGTAACAGAGGACTCGGCCGACCAGCAAAGCTTCGGCCAGAGTAATGACTAAGTCATTTTTCCTCTCCTTCACTTTCTCGGCAAAACTACCATGCTTTCTGGAATGATGCACAGCGTCGACCAGAACACGGTGCAGCTGTGGTCCACTATGAGGCTTTTTGTGCTTAGCACGGGCCCACACCGATCGCGTATTACGCAAGGATACATCAAAGATGTATCATTTTCCACCTAGCTAGCCTTCGGCGTAGCCAAGGACTGGAACTGTGCGGTTTTCACCGCGTTCCCCATGATAAAGCCATGGAGCTAGTGTTGGGTATGTTATTTCTTCCTCGACACATGGCATTTGGGGGTTTGGTCGGTACGCAAAGCTACCTCCCATTCAATCGACAATGTCGGTTTTCCCTACTCCACTCTCTCATTTACTTTGGCCATGTTCACTAGGCAACTGCAAAGCTGTATGCCTAGACACAACACAGTTGTGGTCGATCTCATCCCCATTGCTGGGGACTGGTCGGCTAAGCCACCATTTTTGTGCCTAGGAACTGGTTAACAGAGCTAGCACAGTCTCATCCCCATTGCTGGGGACTGGTCGGCTAAGCCACCATTTTTGTGCCTAGGGACTGGTAAGCAGAGCTACCACAGTCTCATTCCCATCACTGGGGACTGGTTGGCTAAGCCGCCATTTTTTGCCTGGGGGCTGGTTAGCAGAGCTACCACAGTCTCATTCCCATCACTGGGGACTGGTCGGCTAAGCCGCCATTTTTTGCCTGGGGGCTGGTTAGCAGAGCTAACACAGTCCCATCTGCAGTACTGGGGACTGGTCGGCACAGCCGCCGTCATGAATTCGGTACAACAGGCTCTCTCTAGATCCTGATACAACTTGTTCCACACCTTATATCAGGCTCTCTCTAAACCCCTATACCCGCACGACCCGACTTTAGGCCTGCTCGGACAGAAACCCTTGGCCCAAGAGCGCAAGGCCGACCAGGGCCCAACTCTGGTCGGCTACCTTGCAGGACAAGGAAAGAAGGGCGGACTAATTGGCGCTTCTGGTCGGCGGTGAAGATATCGATCACAGGAGATAGGATCGGATAAAAGTTGTTACCTTATATGTACATTTGCGCCCCGGAAATATCGGGCTTGTAATCCTGCTCCCCCACTATATAAGGCAAGCAGGACACCCTCCCAAAACTCATCTCCACATTAATATACAGACTCGATCAAGAGCACAGGACGTAGGGTATTACACGTATCGTGGCCCGAACCTGTATAAATACAGCGTCTTGTGCCTCTTGATTACATCTTGTTCGTCATCTAGCGTGCCTTACCGATCAATCTACTAACTTAGGCATACCCTAGCTAGACTGCCGCCGATATTTCGTCGACAGGGTAGGATGCCCCTGCCATTGCATTGCAAAGACAAAAGTTGTTAAACGTTTACAGCACCGGGGTGGAAACTTTACCACCAAAAACAGACACTTCAACAGAAAACTCCTAACACGCTTAGACTTGCACCCTTCAGACATAACCTCTCACTCTGCTATCCTATTACAGCACCTCATAACCTCTCATGTCGAACCACTTTTGACCGATGCCATCGTCTTCTCCATCATAACTCTCCGATAGCTTGATCGCCACTTCTCCAGGTACAGCAGCAGCTGGCTCGAAGCCTTTATGGTACATGAAGACATCCCATTTGTTTGTCAGCTGGTTCAGCGTCCAATCCTTGTTGGCCTTGAGGCGGTCTCTTTTAGTTTTTTCACTTTCATCATAAACTCATGGGTTCTTTCTTGGGGACACAGAATACTCCATGACTGAAGCATCACCACTGTCCTCATTAACAGACTCTTCATGTCTGTCCAAGGCAAACCCTGAAAACATATCAAATTTCTTAGTTTCCAAAGCCCCCACAGGGCAGCGGCACAGATGCAATTATTCACTAAAAACTTCTTATCACTAAGCCACATCTGGCCAATGGAAACATAATCAACACCTACTGATCTACCACAAGCTTCTAAAACATAAGCCCACATTTGTTTGGCAACAACACAATCAAAAAACAAATGGTGAACAGTTTCATTTTCCGCACAGAAAAGACAACTAACATCATCTAACTTTGTTCTAATACTCAAGTTATCTCTAGTCAACACTTTGTTCTTAGCTACCAGCCACAGAAAAAACTGCACCCTAGGTGGGATTCTAAGTTTCCAAATAGAAGGGACATAAACAGGAGTAATCCCTCTAAAGTTGATGATCTTATACAGGGACTGGGTTGTGTATTCACCTTTAGAGCTAAATTGCCAAATAGGAGTATCATCCTCATCAGTAAAAGTAATAGTAGAAGCCAATTGCTTAATTTCTAACCACATATCCATTAGTCTCCGATCCACAGTTCTCCTAAAAGTAAGATCTGTACCATCCCAAAGTTATGACACAGTCCCAGTTTTTATCATAATCATCAATCGTCTCAGTCTCACACACACACACTCATCCACGGCTCAATCGCCTACGACTAGTTCCTTATTATTAGGGTAGTTCCTACTACTAGTACACAAGAATTTGAGTAACTCCATGTTCATTAATCTTGAAATCCAGTTTGCTTGCCTTGTTTGCTCAGAAATCTACTCGCCCTGCCGGAAAGCAGAAAGCCATCCACCGCGGGCGGCGGCGTCACAAGTAGGCAGGCAAAGCTAAGCGAAAGGCGCGTTTGTGTGCTGGGCGTAGGATGACGTGGTCAGGGTCAACTGCTCAACTTGCACATTTGATTAGATAACTCGTTGAATATGTTTTCATAATGAACTCATTTGGAGATTAAATGTTGCTAATATTTTTTTTTCTATAAATCCAGTCAAACTTACACATCACACATCACGTAGCGACACTCTTTTAAGTAAATGAATGGTTAAAGTATAATTTGGGAAACCATGTCATTTTAATATGTGCCTTGAATATTATAAAAGTTTTAAAACACTGTAAAACGTTGGTTGGTATGTGCCCTCAACTTGGCATTCTCCTTCTGTTTTAAATCATAAGTTGCTTTAAATTTTTTGGTACATTAAATTTACTCAAATTTGATGTATCAAAAAAAATTAAAGCAACTTATAATTTGAAATATGGGAATACCAGGCTTGTAATTCCTTCTATTTTCTTTTCTTTTAAATGAAAAAATGCCGAACAAATGTATAGATTACATTTATGGAACTTGGGACTCTATATAGAATGGCCGTGGAAAATAAATAACCGATGTTCTCTTTTATAAGGAGCACGTGTGTATCGAGATTTAAACTTTTAAAACTCGACCAAATAGTTAGACTAATAATTTTTAACTATTAAAAAATACAGGCTCTAAATGGTCAAATTTGTAAGGAACTATACTATCCAATGATCATAATTTATAAACATAAACAATACTCCCTTTATATTAGAAACTCACTTCTTAAGAAGTGTTGCTAATATTTTCTACCATGATGCCCCCGCCTCGACCTGGCCCAACTGCGCCGCCTCGACCTTTCTTGTGCCTTCCCCAAATTAACGAGAAACGGATGAACTTTTTCTTGACACATGACACATGTAGAGAATAGAGACACGACACCTCCACTAATTACGTACATAACCGTCTTGGATTTTTCTTACGTACATAACCGTCTTGCCTTCCCCAAGTATTTGTATGTACATTAACAAGTATTTGTATTTGTATGTAGAGAATAGAGACACGACACCTCCACTAATTATTTGTATGTACATGATCGATCGACGCCGCCGGAGACCTCCTGGAGCGCTCATCGGTCCGCGCCGTCAAGGCGTCTGCTGCTGCGGGCGCCGCTGCCGACAGGGCTCAGACTCAGACTGAGGCTGGCCCGCACGACGACGGCATGAACTGGCTCAGCGTGGCGCTCACGTGCAGCGAGAAACGTGTGGCGCGCAACAAGACGAAGGTGATGATGCTCGTCGGCGACGGCCTCACTCAAGACGTTCCACACACGGCGACGTTGTCGGTACGGTGGCCGGGAACGGATTTATACATGGTGCGCGACATGGGTGGAGAACGGCGCGCGCGGGGCGCTGCTGGCGAGTGCCGAGCGGGTGGTGGCGTACCAGTGCGCGCCGTGCTCGGGTACCAGGACGCGCTGTACACGCACGCTCAGCGGCAGCTGTTCTGTGGCCGGCACGGTGGACGTCGTGTTCGGCAACGCGGCCGCGTCATCGATCACGCAGGCCACCCGGCCGGAGGTGGTGTGTCGTCGATCAACATCTTCCGGCTGCCCGTGCCCGACACCAGCGCATGGCGAGGATATATATGCAAGTGTCGTCACTGCAGTTCAGGCACGTTACGGGCGGCTTCCCCGCGGCGAGCCTGCAAAAATGATGGCCACGTTACATACACGAACGGAGGAACCAGCAGAGAAGAAGGAAAAGGAAGGAGTCACCATGCATTCGTGCCGCTTGACATGTTATTGTGGTGGCCTTTTGTTTGTTCTCAGCCCATGCTGCGTGCATGTTGTGGGCTGGGGCTCCAGAGTTCACAGCCTGCCTGCCGTTGCCAGGCCGTAGGTCTGTTCTCAGAGTTCAGAATTAAATAACCTCTTCTCCGCGTCGAGTGCCGAGATCGGCGACGCGCTGAATCCACAGCGGATTTTTTTATTTTTAATCCTTTTTTAAACAAATAATCAAAAATATCCCCCAGGAAAAGTATTTGCACGGAATAACCCCTCCCAGTCGCGCCAATCTTGTAGGCGCGACGTAACACGGCGTCGCGCCACATGCACAGGCGCGACTGTGAGCCCGCGTGGCGGTGGACGTTGACCAGGGGCCCACGCGTCGCGCCACCTGAATTGGCGCGACGGGGGCAGGCACCGGCGATTATGGGCCGGCCCATGTCCTGTTTGGTGGCGGGCCCCACCGACCCGTCGCGCCTATATACTTGGCGCGACTGGGGGGCTAGGGTCGACGTGGCGGCGCTGGGCCCAACCTCGTCGCGCCAGTGGCCTTGGCGCGACTAGTCGATGGATAAGGCCCGGCCCATTTTCTTTCCTTTCTCTCTCTCTCCCTTTCCTTCTCTTCCACCCGCGCGTTCCCGCACCCGAGCCGCCGCCGCGCAATCGCCGCCGCCGCCACTGCTCCACCGGCGCCGCCGCGAGACGGGTTGGCCGGCCTGGGGATGCGCCGCCGCCGCCGCCCCACCCTCCTTCTCTCCTCCCCTGGTTTCGCCGCCATTTCTTGAGGAGGGCGGGCCGTTCCCCGCCGCCTCGCCGCGGCACGCCGGGGCGGCGCCGTCGCCGCCAGGGGGTCGGGCTCCCCTCCACCGGCTCCTCCACCGGCTCATCCCCTCCACCGGCTCCCCTCCACCGGCCCCCTGTACCGGCTCCTCTCCTCCAGCAGCGGGCTGGGCAGACGGCAGGGAGCGCCGTCCCTGCCTCTGTTCCCGGCGCGGCCGTGTGGGTGAGGCCCGCCGGCCAGTCTCCTCTTCTCCCACGACTACAACCAACCCGGCAAGGTAGTTTGGTACCTCCTCCCCTTGCATTTTGTTTGGTTTTGGCATTTTTTTGCCTGTTAGGGTTAGGATGAAATTGTGACAATGCTGAACGATTTGGTCGTTTATTGATTTGATTTGATTCGTACAGTCGGTAGAGGATGTGGTGTGGTTGTGGATATGCCCGAAACTATGTGCTGCATGTGACTAGGTAGTTGATGCATGGAGGTATTAGCTAGGTTGACATTTTTTGTTGATATGAAGTATGTGCTGCATATGACTTTGGTCTAATTTTTGGGTATTATAGTTCATTGTATATGAAGAGTAATAGATTTGGATTGCTTTGTCTTTTGTAGATGGATCGGTTAGTGTGTTTGTACTTTGGTGGCATAGTGAAAGAAGATGGGGAGTTTGAATGCATGAAAAAAGAAGTGGAGTTCTTTAGTGGACCTCCAACATTTGTTGCCTTGGTTAGCAAGTGTCGTGAAAAATATGGTTGGCCACTCAGTTTTAGAGGAAGGTTTGATTGTGGCAAGGAGCGTTCACATTATTTCATGATGCCCCTCTCTTGTGAGAAAGAATGGAAGGACTACGTAGACGTTGTGAAGAGTAGCAACGTTAGGTGCCTGGAAGTTGTTGTGGAGAAGGGAAGTAGGGCTGCGGTGGCGGTTGAGGATGAGGATTGTGTTGATGTGGAGGTTGTTGACAACCTTACCCAAGTGGAAGATTTTGAACCAAGTCCAAGTTAGAGAAGTTGATGCGGTGAATGAAGATGGTGCCATCGCTGATGACTTCGATGAAGTTGGGTACTATGATGAGGATGATATGTATGACACTATATCGGAAGGATCGGAGGATGAAGGTTTGGTCGTTGGCGGTGAGTTTGAAGGTGATGGCACTTCATACGATGATTTGTCGGATGATTTGTCGGATGATTTGTTGATGGGTGCCGACAATGGGTCGGACCATACTAGTGAGGACGAAACCGAATGCCGTCAGGCAGGGTTTCAAGATTCCTTAAGAGCCCCAGCGGACGGGTCATTGAGGATGGAGTTGAATGACGCCGAACGAAGGATGCTGAGGGCCATCCATGTTGAGGTACCTTTGGTTCCAAACCATATGGACCTTAGTATGGTGGACGAGGCGGTGTGCGACCATGGGTTGTTGATGTTGGAAGATGAGGTGCCAGAGAATGAGGATATGGAGATCCAGGTGGGCACGGTCTTTGACACGCTGGAGCATGTCAAGTATTTTCTGCAGGACTACGCCGTGAGGGTGCACAGGCCTTACCGTGTGTCCCACTCCGACAAGGCGAAGTGGTACACGGTCCTGTGCAAGTCTGGGTGTGGTTGGGGAGTTTGGGTTCGAAAGATGAGCAACGACAAATGGGTGATTCGAAATGTTAAGCAACCTCACAGATGTCGGTCTTTGAAGGTGCAGCGCCAGTACCTTCACACAGCCGAGGGGTCAAGTGCTAGGCCTCCTACTTCGACCGAGGCCCCGGTGTTTGAGGCTGGAGGTAGCTCCTCCCTTCGGAGACCTACTAGGGGGCAAGGCCGTGGACCAAGCAGCTCTCGTGGAAGACGTGGAGGTGGCCAAGGCGATGGAGAAAGCCCCCCAAGTGAGGAAGACCCTAACGATCCTCCGTTCGAGCTTGGTGCTTCACGGCTTCATGATGCTCCAACTCCCACTCGGTGAGTCTCTCCATGTAACAAAAAATACAAGTTCAACAGACATGACTCGGCATAAGTTCCTAGATAAATTATAGCCTCATTGGACTTGTGTACATACATGTGTTGTGTAGGATTCTCCAACACAAGGACCAACTAGACGACGCCGAAGGAACCAACGTGACCGTACCGACGTCGGCTACACTCCAAACGTCATGGACACAAATCCAGGTCGTGAGCGTCGTCCTCGTCAAGCCTTCTCACCCAACTAAGTGAAGGCCTCATGTGGTGTGTTTGATGTAACCTATGTGGGAGACTACAATGTTATGTATGAACTATCTCAGTGTCATGGACTCCTATGTTATGTATGAATTATGTGGACTCTTATGGACTACTATCACCATGGTTTGTGCAGAAACCATGGATTTGAGTCATGTATGTCACTATATAAATGTGTCAATTCGATGTTTTGTACTGTCATGGCTCATGTAACTGTGGTATGCTTATGGTTTGTCCATTTGAGTGTTATAAATTGTGGTCAAGCTGTCATTGTAGACAAAGATGGAAATTGGCTTACATTATTCACTGCCGCGTCGCGCCAACAACAATGGCGCGACGCGCTATAATTCATTTTTTCAGCCATTTTTTGGCGAAGACTTGGCCTCGACTTCCCGGTCGCGCCATACCAGCAGGCGCGACGCGCGTCGCGCCAGCGGCTTTGGCGCGACGCAATGCAGCCTGTACAGTACTTTCAACCCTGCGTAAACGGAAAACTTGGCGCGACCAAGCCGCGCCAACCCGACTGGCGCGACTTAGTCGCGCCAAGATTTCCTTTTACGCAGAGCTGAAAGTACTGTACAGGCTGCGTTGCGTCGCGCCAAGGCCTATGGCGCGACGGGGAAGTCGAGGGCAAGTGTCTTTGCCTAAAAATGGCTGGAAAAATGAATTGGGAAACCACTGGATTTGTAGGTATATTTTATAAACATGGATAAGGGCCTTATAATCATTTTATACCATGGTTAAGGTACTCATCCTCATCGTAGAGTCGATCACACAAAGAAGTCTTCACAAGAAAGTCTTACAACCACAATTATGCGACTGGCTAAAACTCAATATTTTGGCCGAATTTTTCCAGAGGGGGGCTTTCGACGAGGCCCAGTCGCGCCGGTAGCTTCGCCATTCCAACACAAATGCAAAGTGACAACCAAGCATACATGCAAACATAAAATTGAGCATCTCCAAGGTCTTCTTCCCCATTACATCTTACAACAAACAACTGTTCTCAGATTAGTCTTACAACAAACAACATCGATCATGAATTTAGTCTTACAAGCACAAACAACTAAGGGTTCGAAAGCTCCATTCCTAAAACAACATAGAAGTCATCGCCATCGAGATTACTTGCAAAAGCGGACAACCAACACCACAACAAATCATACCACCACGCCCTCTTGTCCCGCCCGGGCCATCCGGGCCGATGGGGGCAACCTCTCCCACACAGGTGGGCTCGGCGGGCCACGCTCCGTCCAATCGTCGTAAGGCCCATCAAAGTCGGGATCTTGAGGTTTGTTAGGGTCGGAGTTGCACTCGTACTCGCCTTCCTCCTCCTCCTCCTCCTCCTCCTCCTCCTCCTCCTCCTCCTCCTCCATAGGAGCTGGGAGATGACCGTCGTTTGGTGGTGAAGGAGGTACTACAAAAATATAGCAACTTGTTATTTCAAATCACCGCAAGACGAACAAACAACTACAAATAGAAGTTTTGACAATGCAAGTACTTACGGGCCATGCGATATAAGTAATCCGGGATCTCCTTTATGGCCTTCCCATTCTTCTCACGCCATTTGTTCTCGCCCTCTATCTTCTTAATGTCTCGCCTTTGCCTTCGCCTTGCGGCATGCCTTTGCCGGCTCGCCTAACCTCGTCCCAATGATCGTAGCGTTCCTTGTTTTGGCGCCAAAAACGGATGATGTTCTCTTCCGTCACAAGAGAATAGCGTGCCCTCCTGAACTCCAACTCGCCCATCTCCTTCTTCAAAATCCGCTCATAGTCACCTAGAACATGGTTCCATGTATCGGGACCTAGGAGGCGAACACGGTACAACTGCCGGGTTCTGGCCTTAAAGGCATGCAGTTTCTCCTTGAACTGCCGCATCTCCTCTGGTGTCCATTTAATGGATTTATCTAGCTTTATGAACCTCTTTATCTCTTGACAATCTTTGAAAGACTCCCAACTGCATGTCTTCCCCGCCTGAAAACATACAGAAGACAGTGAGCAAACAAAACAAGTTGGTGACATCATCAAAACTAATGCTTGTCCACTAACAAGGAACTCATTGGGCCCTCCATAAGCATTGCCACAATATAAGCCAAAACCTAGCTCAAGAAGGAACCACTCCTTCATTAGCAACGATGCCACACTTGCACTTTTGGGGCGGCTTCGACAAGCATGGATATGGAAGCTCGCCTAAGCGAACTTTTTAATCTCTTCTCCGGATGGCCACGTGTCTTTTGGTCCATAGATGAACTCATCAAATTCACAACGGGGAAACCCACCCTACAAAAGACCATGTTCAAATGAAATTGCAAAAATGTAATCAACGTACATGATATCGCAATATATAACTCAAATGAATACTTACACGACCAATTTGATCACAACGGAAGAAAGGAACAAACCGATTCGGTTCGCTAGGTTCTTGGAGTCGCGCAACCTCGCCACAGTAGCATCTAGGAGGATTTTTTACCCGCTCCGATGCAGCCAACATCTTCTCAACGTTGTTCATCTCATGAAACTTGCGTGGAGCAACCCATGGAACATAATCGGATGGGGGAACACTCTTCCATGGGTCGTATGGAAAGAACATGATACGACGATCCCACTTGTCAGAACCATCGATCCAACGGTAGAAGTCGCATCCGGTGCCAGGGCCACGCCGATATAAACAGCAGAAAAAGGCACGACCGGAGGAATGAAGGTGTCTTGACTGCTTCACCCATGCCGGCACACCGCAATAACATTTTGGTGGCGGTTCATCCGGAGGGTGCAAATCGTGATCACCGTGATTGGGGGGATGGTGCACATAAGGATCCTCCATGAAATCTAAAATAGAGTGAAATAGATACGGCCTCAATCCAAATGACAAAATTATAGTCAATTATTATAACTAGTGTTCAAAACAAATTACCCCTAATTCTAACATTATACCCTAAATCACAAACCTATAAGAAAATTGAATTATAATGACATAACCATATAACTAACCATAGAACACATGAACGCCAACATTCTCCATCCCTTTTCACCAAACACTTGATATCCCTTTTCACTATCCATTATCACCAAGCACCCGCAAAGATTACAACCACAAGAACACTACAAATCATTTTTCACTCATCCATCTCAAACTCTAGGACACTACAACACTAGCATTTCATATACCTTTACATGAAACCCTAAAACACTTCCATCCAAAACAAATGCAACCACTACATGATGACAAAATGTATCCAAAATCATTAGAAAGCATTGCGTAACTACCACTTTGCTTCAATCACTAAATCCAACTAATCAAGCTCAAATCACCAACTAAGCAATGTACACATACTCACCACAAATCTTGCAACCAAAATGTAGATCGGGTAACCATACCTCAAGCACTTGAAGATTAGCCCCAAATCCCACACAAAACCAATATGAAATCAACAATTGGAATGGAGAAAACAGAGAGAGAGACAGAGTGTCGCGGTCGCCTGGTGCCTTCAGAAAGAAGTGGCGTGGGGAGGGTGAAGAGGGAGAGAGAGAGAGGAGTTGGTATGAGCATTTATATCGACCCGTCGCGCCATTGATGTAGGCGCGACGAGCCGGTGGGGCCCGCCACCAAACAAGACATGGGCCGGCCCATCAGCTCCGGTGCGTGCCCCCGTCGCGCTAGTGCATGTGGCGTGACGGGTGGGCCCACGGTCAACGCGGTTTGCCACGCAGGCGCCCTGTCGCGCCTTTGCATGTGGCGCGTGTTACGTCGCGCCACCGACTTAGGCGCGACGGGGAGGGGTTATTTTGTACAAATACTTTTTCAGGTGGGATATTTTTGGTTATTTCATTAAAAAGGGATTAAAAATAAGAAAAAATCCATCCACAGCACATCGCCGGAGCGGAGCGGAGCGGGCGAACGTCGTCGAGACGTCGAGTTGGATTCCGATTTGTCCCGCAATCCTGTCTGTCCAGCGGTTTTTTCCTTGGTATATAAAAATAAGGTAACCCGCTGATACCCTTTCGTGATTGCATTGCAAATCTTCGTTTTTTTAACCCGATTCCTCCTCGATCTGTCTTTAATTCCGATCCGATTCTAAAAACACTCAGATCAGGCCGATGTGGCGCCCATGAGGACCCGAGACCGAGTCTGCTTCCGCTTTGAATTGCTTCCTATAAATCCAAGGCCCTTGATCAGATTGATTCGCGAACAGATTAAACACAAGAGATCGGAGCAGTAAAGAATTCAATCATCACGATGACGTCTCCTAAGCGCCGGGGACAGGACGACCGGAAGAACCCACGCGCCGGCGGCAAGAGGTCGCGGTGGACTAAGAAGCACCTCTTTCTGGTCTTGGATGACTGGGACAAGGGCTTCAGCGTCCACAAGATCGACGCCGACAACTTCGACGACGACGACGATTCTGACTCCGGCTCCGACGACGATAACCACCACCAGCAGTATCATCGCCTCGCCGAGCCTCCGGTGCTGCGGTTCGAGGCAGCCGCTGACAATAAAGATGAGCTTTACATGGTCACCGCTGGCAATGATCAGACTTACTTGGCCGCGTCGGGCACAAAGATGTTCATCGTTATGAACAAGCGCTGCAGTCTCGTCTACGACGCTGACACGGCCGTGCTGGCTGTTGGCACTCAGACCCCTCCTCGGATGGTCTTTGGCTTCGGCATCTGCATGCCCGTCGGCGAGGTGCTCTACGTCTTGTCGTATCGCCTCTGGGACGCTGACGGGCAGCACTCGTTCGAGGCGCTGTCGTGGTCTCCCGCTGCCGGCGGCTGGGCCTGGAAGACTCTGCCGGCTCCACCGCCGACGTTCACCGCGCGCCAGATCGTCGTCGCCCACGCGATTCACCCGGACGGGTGCACCATCTTCATGACCACGGCCTACAGGAACGCTCCTGGCTATCGGGTGGGCACCTTCTCATTCAACACGAGGGAGGCGACGTGGAGGTGGCACGGGCAATGTGCCTTGCCATTCGACAGGCAAGGTCACTTCGACGCCGACCTCGGCGCCTGGGTTGGCCTTCACTTTGATGGCTACATATGCTCCTGCCAAGTCATCTCCCCCGACTTCGTCAGGTCACGGCCTCCCAAGGATGACATATGGGACCTAAGCGTTGACCAACACGTATATTTGGATCACCAGACAACCAAGGAGAAGCTCTTCCGCAACGAGAGCTGCACAATAAGAGCCTCTCTCACCGATATGGGCGCAAGCAGATTCTGCCTCGTCGAGTGCGTGCCATCCAAAGTGAAGAAACGGCGACCTTTTGGAGACGATGACGGCTGTGTGCTCCATGTCACAATATGTGGTCTCAAGTACAATCACAAGGGAGAGCTCGAAACCACAAATCACCGGTCCACACGCTCCTTCACAGTGTCCAGGCATAGAAGTTACTTCACGCCCTTTGCATTCTGGGCTTAGAAGTTGTAGTGTTACTTTTTTTTTTTCTGTTGATATATGTCTCCTAAGTTTCTTGTCCGTCATGTTTGAAAGACAAATCAATCAATAATGGTGTACCCTGCTTCTCCCCCACCCCGCACCAGATGCCATATCCAACGGATGAAATTTGTGGCACAATGAAAAACGCGCCTTAGAGTGATTGGGAAAAAAAAAACGAGACCAAGACTTAGGAGGAACTAGGGGGCTTTTCATTAAGAAGAAAATAGGCAACTAAATTCACTCCCGACGGAATTCGAACCTGGATGACTAGATGTAGTGCTACATTGAATCACCTAAAATCCGCAAAGCCCATTGGCCAAAAGAGGGAGGCCGCATGGTGCTTGTTACGTAGTTATCCTGCTTGCGGACGTTTGTGGACTCAAAACGTTCTGTCCGCCGGTCCAGCCTTGCGACTAGCGGACTACCGCATAGCACGTTTTATAGTTTGGTGACCACCTTAGTGGTTTGTGGACAGTCCATGACCCGCCCGCCTTAGTGGCTTGATGCACGATTTAATTGCCTTTGTCTCTGTCCTCTTTGTCAAGTGTTTTCATAAATGAACGGGTGATTCTATCTATCTATATCTATCTATGTAAAACGATCGACGTTACGTTTCAACTTGTACGATGTCGTCTACTTTTAGCCCGGGTACATTAATTTTGATGAACTATATATGTAGAGCTTTTGGTGTTTCACATTACCTTTCTCTGGGCCAGTGAAGTGTCACGTTCTCCGATCCTGTAGCCAAATAACGTACAGGAAGATAAAATTTCTCGCATATACTAGTATACAAAACCAGATGATGAGTGTAAACATCGGAAGTAGGCCGATAGGTTGCACAGTTTGACCAAAATTATAGATAAAACTACAAACAATTATGACATCAAATAAGTGTATTAAAAAATATAAGTAATAAAAATTCTAATGATATACTTTTTGGCATTATAAATATTATTATCTTATCAAACAAATTTGATCAAACTTATATTTTGACTCTCTAAGATTCTTGAAATGACTTATAATTTTGGGCGAGGGGAGTAATATCTTGTAAAAGTTGTTCAAACTAAAGGCGGTTTTAATTTGACCTAACACTCTATTATTGGAAATAAATAATGATAGAGTTTGATTTGGAAAAGGAAAACATGAATGAATAAACTATATGGCCCGAGTACACAGTTTTTTTTTAACTGAGTACACTGTTTTTAGGGGGCAAACGGGTGCCAATGAATCTCAGCAGGAGCTGAAGCACTGCATCAATGCCATGTGGGCCACAATCACTTCCCCAGTCCCCGCAGCTCAGTGATAGTGAGGATATCAGGCCCAGTCAGCCAGCGCTGGAGCTGGAGCTGGAGGGTGGGGCCCGCATCCCAGTCTCTGTTCCGGGTCCGGGCACCCACATTTCGTCGACCATCTCCCTCCTTCCTTCCTTCCCTCCGCCGCCCTCCCTAGTCTCCACCTCCTCCCCCCACGCCGTTGCCTCGACTCCAGCTCGCCCGTGCCTCGATCGGAGCTCCCAGGACCACCCGCTCGGCTCCCCGTGTGCTTTGGACTAGGATTGCTCGTGCGTTAACCTTAACCTGTTGGTAACTAGTTGACTCCGTGCTTGCTACTGCTTGAGTTCGAGTGCGAGGAAATAGGCGGCAGCAGCAGCAGCTCTAATTTAGTTCTTTGTGTCTTGTGTGTGATCTCGGAACGGATTCACTTTGTTTGGATATCCTCATATTCATCCCAATCCACATGTGTTAGGATGGATCAGGGTGTACCAATCCACCTCAACACACATGGATGGAGCTAAAGATACAAAGAATATCAAAACAAGCTCTCAGATGGTACCAACTTATATATAGCTTCTTGCTCCTCACAACAAACAATAATTAATTGCTGCTGACCAGTGGCGTCCCACAAGTTGCACTCTGTTGTTTGCTCTTGCACGTCTCGACTCTGTTTCGTAGCATAGTACATCCAGCCCTGAACCTTGATAGTACAGTAACTGAAAGCAAATGAAGATAGTGCTTGGAATAGCTCTAGTTAAATTGGACTGTGGAACACATGGAATCAGCTTACTACTAACTAACTGTTTCCTCACCTTCTAGTCTAGAAATACAGATTTCACTTGAGGTAACTAGTAATTGTATTGGTCTCATGTTCCTACCAATAGTGTGTGCAACCGGAGGCTGTTGAGTGCAGTTAAATAATGTTTTCACCATGTTTCTTCATGACATTGGAGTCAACATCCAAATATGGTAAGTTCGTGCATTAAAAATCCAGTGGCTATTAAAATGGTTCATGCCCATGCCTCATTTTAAGTTAGTGCATTAAAAATCCAAATATGGTATGAGTACTGTTTGTCGTGCTATGTTTTAGGTCCGTACACCTGATTTATTATTCGTTAATGGAGTATGAAACTGTTTCTTGGCTTTAAGCAGTCATTTTGTTTTCTATGCACCTAAGTTTACCCTCTTCAGGATAATAAATATGAATGCATCCGGTGTTTTCTCACCTTCTAGTCTAGAAATACAGATCACATAAGTAGTCATGGTGGTTTTGAGAATGAGTATTGAAGTTCAGTATATTCTGGGTTAAAATGCTTAGGCAATTTCTCTTTAAAAAATGCCAAGGAATTTCATTTGGCTGACACTTGATTGATTTTGAATTTTTAAAATGCATTACTTGTCTCTTGAATCCGATCTATTCAGGGTCATTTAGTGCCTTGTATAATGATGAACCTGAACCTTTTTTTTTTTTGAGGTTTTATTGAACAATTCGTATTGATGTTGTCCATATTAGCTGTGAGCAATTCTCAGTTTCTCACTCAACCTTGTACTTGTAGCAAGGAAGTTAGACTGAAATTGGAAGCCTTTTATAAACTTATTTATTTCATTTCTTAATATTTTCTTTACTTTTCAGTTTGAAGTACATAAATGTTGCAATGCTGACTACATTGAAGAATGTCGCCAATGTGCTGACTGCTTCTGGGGAACTTATTTTTTTCAAAAAACAGCATGTACTGAAGTCTGGATTGCTCTTATGTTGATGGTATGTCATATTCATATGTTAGAAAAGCTCAAGGAATGAGGAGTTGATGTCCTCTAGTGTTTCCACCAAATAACTTTCAGTACAAATGCTACTGGTTGATTGCCTGATTCACCTGCTCCCTGTCAAATTTTGACTTACAATAATTATGTGTTGACCCTTTGATGCCTGAGTCATTGATATGTTTGTGCAGATAATCTCTGCAGTTGCGGGAGGAATAACAGATCTGTCATTCCATGCTGTTCGATATATCTGTCAGACCTTAAACTGTTTTCTGACAGCGTCATATTCGGTATTGATTTCCTACATACAAATGACAAGATCATTAATAGTTTAGTATATACAATCAACGATTGAATTTTCATTTCAACTAAAATTTTAGATTGGCACTTTACTTTACAAGACTAGTGCATTTAGTTGCAAATGTATTAAACCTTTACTTAACTAATTAGCTTTTCCTTTCAACTTACAATGCCATGTAATGGACAGTGCTAAGCAAGCCACCAAGTATGGGAATTTGAATGAGCTTTCAATGGTGTTGCTGAATAATGTTCTTTCACTGCCATTGGGAATTTTCCTTGTGCTTGGTTTCATTGAAGTGGAGTACCTTTTGGAGACGTAAGCTATTGATTCAACCTTCACTATTTTTTTAATTTTTCTATCATAAACCTATGAGACTACATGCAACCTACTGAGATGTCCATTTATTTATCAATAATCATTTTTCAATGACTTGTCATGTAATCTTCTCTGCCCTTCCTGGTTTTGCAAACCACTTTTAGGCATGTAAACATGACATGAGTCTGATAGGACATGTATTATTACAGCTTCTGAAAGCTTGATAGGAAAGCATATCCAGAGATAAGAAACGGAAACTGTACATAAACTTTTCATTCCCTTAAATGAAAGGCAGAGCTCCTATTCAAAAGATAAGAAATGGAAACTGTAACAATTCATGTATCTTCTATCGTTGAACCTTTACTCAATTAGTTTGGCTTCTTCTGAATATTTACACATTCACTCCTCCATCTTGTGGTTATGTATTTGCAACTGAATCTGCAAACCTCTGTTAAGGATACCTGAGTTTTGGCTGGCCATCACTGCCAGTGGAGTTCTGGGGCTTCGAATCAGCTATACTTCGATATGGCCTTCTGGTGGACCTGGACCCACAAGCTGACCTGGGACTTGGTTCTCCTCTAACATGACTTTAGGACAGCACAACTGAACTAAAATAAGTTTCATTTGCCTGTTCTCATGTCATCTATAAGGATTAGAGGGAGTAGAAAAGTAAAGTTGCTAGTTTTGCCAGGGTGCATGAGTTTTGTTTCAATTGTATGGCTAGTATTCGTTTTAGAATTAGAGTTATCTTAAGGTGCTTGATGGATTAAGTATCTTGTTAATATGTGTTTGCTACAATGCAGAGGAGCAATTTGGAAAGTGGTGTGGTGACTAGAAGTGAGTAAAACCTTCCCAACTTAATGGTTCTACTCTGAAACTTCAATCAGATATGCCGCCACTACCAGCTCCACTTCACCCCGTTGAAACAATAGTTTCAATGGAAAGGGGAAACCACCTATCCCTGTTGCAAGAGCAGACGATGATGGACATTTTTGTTGGAGATGGAGTTGACTATTCAGTTCCTAACAAGGAAATGAGTCAGGGCCCTGTTTCTTATATGGATGAATCCCCAGATAGACATCAGAAGCAGTCCAATTTCACTGAACCCATGTATGGTTCAGTACCACCATCTGAACCTGCTCAAGCTTGGAAACAGCAGGTAAGCCTATAAATGTTAAGTGACTTAGGTTTGGGTGAATACCTGTAATTTTAGCTGTGCACTTTGAAAGTTAGAGGCTAGCGGTGTATCTGTTGTCTCCATGTTCATGGCTTGCTATAACCTGTTTTTAGTTTATTTGCATTTTATTCAACTGTTTCGAGATCGAGTAAGATACTGTATTGCTGTTCGAGCCCAGATGGCAGCTGCTGGATATCAAGGTGTCTGGTCAAGCTATGTGTATGCAGAACAGCAGTTGGTATTATCCAGAACAGGTTGTGCAGTAAAGCACCCAGGAATGATGTGACCCTAGTACACTATATCACAGGATCCAAGGTTCATGCCAAATGTAGTAGTATCTGGGGCTTGCTGCAGATTGATCAGACATGAAAGTCTAGACAGGCATTTCATGTATGTATATATTGGTGTCATGTGAAATTGTAGACTTGACAGGAAATCATGTACAGCATGTGAAATCTCTGTAGGCACAACATCATCAATCAATCAATCAACTATACCATACGCATCATCATCTACACGATTTAGTAGTACTTGTCTCTGAATGTATCTACTAGCTCCCCATGCTGTCCTCCAGATGGAGGAACGGAAGCTGTCCCGCACGGAACATAACAAGGTGTAATAAGCCTGTGAAACCCTCGAAATCCTCGTCGAGGATGAGTAACATGAACTGTTCCAGGCGCCTGGCCGGGTGCTCTGAGCAATTCCGGATTACCTTCAAGATCCCGGTCACATTGGGCTCGAATCCCTCCTCCAGAGTCCTGCCGGTCTGGTTAAGTGTGTAAACAGCCGCCGCCTGCATATGAGCATTCGATAAGTGTTCAACCCCAGAGTTCCAGTCTTGGAACTTGGCCATCATGAAGATGATACTTGCGAACACATCTGGTCTTCGACGCCTGAGATAGTCCAATCGCCCCCGCGCGGCCACTCCGACCACGCCGCGCCGCCTCCAGCCCCCTCCATCCTCTCTCGTCTCGCCGTCGCCGGAGTGGGCCGCCGGCAAGGCCGTGTGTTGGCGGCGGCGGGGCCCTCTCGAGCTGTGGCGATGAAGTGGCGGCACTTCACTTCCAGTGATCCACGAGGGCGTTGACGTCCGTGGAGACGGCTGTCTGGGCGGCGACGGCCGGCCAACGGCAGGCCGAAGGCTTCGGTTCTCCGGCGGCCAGACCGTGCGGCTGAGGAGCCTTGTGACGTTGGGGTCGGCGGATTCGGTCCTCCAGCGGTCAGATCCGGTTCCCTTTGGGCTGAATTTGCACCGGTGCCGCTCCAGCGGCTGGATCTGGTTGGCAGAGGTGGAGGTGCGGGTGGAGGGAGCAGTGGTGGAGGAGACCCGGTGACCGATGGCGTGAGGTCGGACATAAAGCTTCGAGGCGTGGGTGGCTACGCGGGCGGTGGCGTCCAGTGCCTCTCCCTTTGATGGCCATATCTGGGCTTCGGACGATGGATCTTGTACGCCTGTCGGTTCTAGGGCTCTGGGGCGCTTGCGTGTGGAGATGCGGATGGCCCGGGCGGAGGTGTGGTGGTCATCTGGTGCCACCTCCGATTGAGGTCATAGCTGCATGCTAGTGGTGCACTCCCCAATAACTCCACTGTTGTGGATCCGGCAGCGGTCTTTCTCGATGGTCACTGTGTAACGGCTTGGATTTCAGTGAGATAGCTGCTGCGTTTTGATAAGGTGACATCCGTGGATGCCACTTTCTCATTGGAGGTGTCGTCACTTCTCTTTAACACAGGGCGCCATAGAGATCTTTCGGGGTGAAAATCCAAGATCGGTCTTCTTGGTTGGACTATGATGGCATCTTGTATGTCGTGCTCTTATTGAAGACGGCGCTTTTGGAAGATTCCTTGTTGTTTGTCAGTGTTGGTGCCAGCATAGTTATCTCCCGGAATTCTTAGCGTTGTTGTCGTGCATTTCGCGGTGTATTCTTGTGTTGTAGAAAGCTGGAATGTCGCGGATGACTTCTAAAGCTCCTAGTTTATTTTCTCTTTCATTTTTCTGGCATGTGCCCTCAGCTTTGTAATAATTAGACTGATTCTACCAGTTGGTAAATAAAGCCGAGTATGAAATACTATCCTTTATCTAAAAAAAGGTCAGATTGAGTAAATTCTCCATTGTCACAAAAAAAGAGTAAAGTCTCCATCTGGGAGTTAGAAAGAGGCAGACAAAAAAATGGATGGTCCACAAAAATTTTAGCTCTTTATTACTTGGTATAGAAGAGAAAAAAGATTGCCCTGGTTGCGGTGAGCCAAAAATGCTGACATAGTTAGTACATATTTAGTATATATGCCACATAAATCTCTTCTTTATGTATTATTATTATTATTATTATTAGTACATATTTAATACCTATGTTCCTATTGTTAGTACATGGTTAGTACAATTTATATTTTCTTTGTCTATTATTAGTATAGTTTAGCCCCCCTGTTCCGTTTATGGATCTGCCACTGATTAGAATTGAATTCGTTTTGATAGCAATAATTTAGACATAGATTAATTAAGCTAATTTAGTTATATAGGGAATATATGCTGGCACCATATTTAAAAGACTTATCACTAGTAGAAGACATATTTTTTTGAACAACGACAGACTATTCAGCTGAAGCGATCTATCAACCCCTAGTCCTTACTGAGCCACCTCCTTGTTAATAGTTTTTTTCATGTAATTTCAGCAGGACTACATCGTCGCACAAAAAAAAAAAAAGAAGGGAGAACTAACTTTGATGCAAATCTCAAGATCTGAAGTTTAATCGCTAAATTTTGCATTGCTTTCTAGAAGCACGAGTATCACATCTCAAATGTAAGAACATGTTACAACACGCATCTTTGAACACATACATTTCAGAAGCATATGTGATCATTAAAACATCAATAAATCTTTGTTGCTCTTGCAAACGAGAAAGCACACATATAGATCAAGTAACACAAGTTCTCAGCTAAAAACAACTATTTATTGATTCTCTTTATAAGAAGACATACACGACGCGAGAGAGACAGAGAGGGTACTCGAGAGGTAAAGCATATATATTATAAATAAACCAGACAGACAGCATCTACATCCAGAATGCAAAAGGGGCGAAGTAACTTATATGCCTAGACACTATGAAGGAGCGCTTGGACAGTTGATCCGTGATTTGGAGCTCTCCCCTGTCATCATACTTGAGACCGAATATGGTCATGTGGAGCACACAACCATCGTAGTCTCCGAAGAGCGGGAGGTTTGGCCCTTCCTTGGACACCACGCACTCGACGAGGCAGAATCTACCTGAGCCCATAGAAGTGAGAGAGGCTCTCATGTACCCCTTGCGATCTTTGCGGAACATCTTCTCCTTGGTGGTCTTGCAATCCAAATATATGTTTGGATCTATAGCAAAGTGTTTTCTGAGAGGCCGCGTGCTGAAGAAATCAACGGAGACAGCTTGGCAGGAGCACACGTAGCCATCCGGGCGAAGGCCAATCCACGCGTTGAGCTCGGCGTCGAAGTGACCTTGTTCCAAGAATGGCAATGCACATTCCCCGTGCCACCTCCATGTAGCCTCCTTGGTGTTGAATGAGTAAGTACCCAGTGGAGCGCTAGGAGTGTCCCTGCTAGCCGTGGTCATGAAGATGGTGTGGCCGTCCGGGTGCAGGGCGTGGGAGACCACGCGCTGGCGGGTGGTGAACGTCGGCGGCGGTGGCGGCAGAGTGTTCCAGGACCAACCGCCTTTGGTCTCCACGGCGGTGGGCGCCCACGACATTGCGTCGAACGAGTGCTGCCCGTGGTCGTCGAAGAAGCGGTACGTTAGCAGGTAGAACACATCACCGACGTGAACGGAGATGCCGAAGCCGGAGACCATCTTGGCAGGGGCGTGCGCGCCGACGGCCAGCACGGCCGTATCGGCGTCGTAGATGAGCCCGCAGCGCCCGTTCATAAAGACGAAGATCTTGGTGCCCATGGCCGAGAACGTCATGTCGATATGTGCCTCATCACTGCCATTGGGCGACTCTAACCGCAAGGCCGGAGGTTCTGGAAGGTGCCGAGGAGCAACCACACCCTGGTTGTGGTGGTCGTCGTCGTCGGAGCCAGAGCAGCAGGAAACGAAGCTGTCGTCGTCGTCGTCGGAGCCAGAGCCGGAAACGAAGCTGTTAGCGTCGATCTTGTGGACGCTGAATCCTTTGTCCCAGTCATCCAGGACCAGGTACAGGTGCTGCCGATTCCACCGCGACCTTTTGCCACGGCTGGCACTGCCACCGGCGTGTTGGCTTTGATCGTCCTGTCCCCGGCGTTTATGAGGCATGATGGCGGCGGCACCGGGAGACCTAATCACCACGTCTTCCGTGTTCTGTGTTTTGTTCGCGAGAATCAATCATGGAAGACTTGGATTTATAGCAGCCGCAAACCCAACTCTCTCTTAGGTCGGATCCTGGGCGAATCTGAATCGGAAAAGAATACAGAAGACGAGTCGCATTATACATTATTTCAAAATACGATTTGCAATCACGAAAAGTGTGATCGCCAATATATACCTACCTGTGGTAAAAAAACGCGGAACTGGCCGCCGGTCGCCCTGCTCCGGCCGGGGGTTCGCGCCGCCGCCCGGTGAAGTGACAAGATGGGGGAGGAGCGCCTGTTTATTTGGAGAGATTTTGAGAGAGAAGCCTGCAATCCTGGGCTGGGGGCGGGTGTGTGGTGGTGGGGCCGAGGGATATGCAGAACAGGTCCATAGTAGAATCCCAACGTAAAAACACCTGTAAAAAAAAAGAAACGAAAAAAAAAACATACTTAGTATTTTTTTATAAAAAAACTAAAACAATGCATTTATAGATGTACATTTCTTCGCAAAATTTGAGATTCAAACTATATTAGAAAAATTCATATAAAAACAACAAAACACAAATGCATATGCACAATTTGTCTTCTAGTGTATGTGTATGTGTATATATGCATCCATAATTCTTTTTTGTATATTTTTTATAAATTGAGTTTAAATCATAAATTTGGTGAAAATATGCGTCTATAGATGTTTCAAAAGTTTTAGAACTCATAAATACTCCACATCTCCATGATCTCAATGATGGGTTATATTTTCAACCTTTAATCTCAATGATCTCTTTCATTCTTATGTATATACTCCGTATATGTCAAAGCTCAATCATCTCCTCCACATCTCCAGCAAGATCATGATCTTCATTTTTTTTCATCAAGAAAATGCTCTATCTCATGGATGTGGAGACCGCATTGAAAGATGAGTGTGATTGCTCTAGAGTCCCAACAAGTCTAAGGACATGAAGCATCCCTCTTTAGACCCTAAAGTTATTTTAGTACCTAATTCATCCTAAATTATAAGACATTTGATTTGACACCAAATTTGACCACTCATTTAATTCAAACATAAATTATTAATTATGTTATAAAAATATTAGTATTCTGATGCATATTTGACCAATGTTTTTTTTTTAAAAAAGTTTTGACATGGTATCCAACAATCATCAGCACCAATTCGATTGGACCAAGATGCAGCACGGACACAAGACGCGATAGTAGCAAGTAGCAACTGTGCAAATACTCCGTCCGTGGGATTATGGGGTTTGGTTGTGATCATAGTCAAAGCCATGGATTTCGAAGCCCAGGGCCGCCGAGCAGCAGACGAAGCAAAGGGCTACGTTGACCTTCTGCCTTCTCTCCCTTGGCATCAATGCCATGTGGGCCAACTACCCCATCCGGTCCCACAGCCCAGTGAGGACAGTAGCCGCTGGTTCAGTGGCTGCCACGGCGACGGGCCCAGTCAGCCAGCGAGTCCCCGGCAGGTGGGGCCCGCATCTCAGCGTTCCAAAGCCAAGGCACAACAAGGCAGGCGATGGGGAAGCGGCCGCGACATTTCTCGCCGGCGCCGGCGCCACGGGGGTGCCCGTGCCTCCCGCGCGTGCTCGTCGCCGACGCTACGGCCTCCAGGTAAGCACCCGATCGAATCGACCTCCCTCCTTCCTTCTCCAGCTCCTCCCCCCTTCCCCGCCAGCTCAACCTCGCGCAGCGCCCGTGCCTCGTAGCCCTGGTGCGCCCTTCCTTCGACGCATTGGCATTGCTCGCTCTCGATCAAGTGTCACTTTTGGTCAGCTGTTGGTTCCGTTTGAGTTGGGGGCTCCGTTACGCCTCATCTCCATTGGATTCGCCTTAGGATCCCAGCTTCTAGATCCTCAAAACTGACTGACGATAGTTAATTACAGCAAACCAATGTGGCCTCCCACAAGTTGCACTTTCTTTTGTTTCTCCTTTCAAGCTTCAAGCTTCTCTGACATCATATTAGCACAGTCCTGTACCTGATGCTCTGAAACTAGTAACTGTCTAACTGAAAACAGATCAAGTTTGCAGTTGTAGTTAGATTGGACTTACAACACATGGAATCAGCTTACTGCTAACTAACGGCTTGCTAAATGCTCTGGACTCATGTAATAACTGTCTGCATCTTGACCTTACTACTAATTGTTTTGATCTCATGTTACAACTGATTGCTTGCAACTTGAGGCTGGTTAGTGCTGTTAAAGAATGCTGTAAGACTTTAACCATGTTGCTTAATCAGAGTAACATTGGAGTCAGCACCCAAATATGGTGAGTTAGTGGAAACAGTCCATCAATAGTAGAAAGCAGTCATGCTCATGACTCCTTTTAGTTTCAGCTATAAAGAGCCTAAGCCATCCATGAGGTGCACCTCATATTCCTTTATTTTATATAAGTAACCCAGTTTTAGAATAGTTTGGTGATTCAAAGTTCAAACATATAGATAGATAAGTTCTTAGCACATAGTCAGCCATTTCATTCTTTTACTTGATGCTTAGGTTCAAGATTGTTCTAGTACATTTATAATGGCCCACTGTTAACAAAACACAGTGTGATTATGAAGGCTCCCTTCATATAAAATCTGATTCTATTGGTTGCAGCTTACAGACATCCTCTTTCTTCCTGTAGTGTCCTTCAGTTAGATTTTCCAGCATATTCTGAGGCCTCTTCTAGGAGAAATGTACCAGGAGAGTAAGTAGCCCTCTTCAGAATTTGGAATCAGAATGCATTCACTTGCAAGTCCTGTGAAGATTCATAATCAGGCTTTCCTATCTGTTTTTTTGGGGAAAAAAAAAAAAAAAAAAAAAAAAAAAACACCCTCCTATCTGGTTTGGCTTACTGCATATCATCATGCAGCATGATTTTAGTTAAAAAATTTGTTCTATCTGGGCTATGGGTTCAATGCTCCAATATTCTTGATGCCATACCAGGTATACTACCTGTGCTTTTTGCTGACTATATATACTTTCCATTCTCATGTAAAACAGCTGTGTTCCTTCCTTACTCATATTTTCCATGATCTGTTACTGCAGAACATTGTGGATTAAAAAGTCAACGTTCAAATCTGGTAAATTAGTGGATTAAAATCCAACATCCAAATATATATGCTCGTGCCTCCTTTTAGTTTTGGCGATACACATCTTAAACCACCCATATACGAAAATCATGTTCACACCTATTCCTTTTGTATAAATAACCCGCTTTTAAAAATAGCCTGGTGATTCAGAATTGAAGCATATGGTAATTTCTGGGATCGTAGTCGGCTGTTTCATTCTTTTGCTTGATCGTTATGTTCAAAACTTTAGTTTGATATCGTAGCTAATAAGGTCTGCTGTTAACACAACAGTGCAAACAAATCCAATTAAACTTACAAGCATTCTCTTTTGTCCTGTAGATTCTGAGGCCTAAGCTAGGAGAAATGTACCAGGGAGTGTAAGCAGCCTTCTTATGAATGATGAAAATGGTCTATTTCGGAATCAGAATGCAGGGTTCACAGCACTTGCAAGTCCTGTGAGGAGAGAAATGGAAACAGGCATGTATGCAACCCTTGATTGGTGTGAGTTGTTCTCATTTTTTTCCCTAGAGTTTCACTGTTCACATCTCCATGGATAACTAGTCAAAACTTTAAAACTCACAATAACTCCATAAATACTGATCTTCTTTATCTGAATGAAAATGTCTCCACAGATAGTTATAACTGGGAAAAAACATTCACAAACATGATCTTGTCTATGTCCGCAGCTACTGATCTGCAAGTTAACACAATTTGTTATGTTTCTAGGTAACATTGAAGTATCATGTTCTCCAGATCGATGACAAGGTCCTTCTGTGTTGATGACAGTGACTTGGAAGATGGTAAGGCACTATGGCCTCAAATGAAAGGGCTCTCAGGCTCCCAAACACGTCCTCCGCCATCTTGCTCAATGGGTGCCCTGGACAGAAGATCAGACATTTCAGGGGACTGGACAGGGTGACCCACTGTTGCCCTACCTCTTCATCCTTGCATTGACGTACTGAATAGGATCTTCGAGGTCGCCACTGAAGAAGGTATGCGCTCTCCAGGCAGGCGAGGCTACAGATCTCCCTGTATGTGGAGGATGTGGTCATCTTCACCAACCCAAAGGAGGATATCAGCTGCATCATGCAGATTATGCAAGCCTTCGGCGATGCTACAGGTTTGCAAATCAACATGATGAAGAGTACTGTGGCCTCCATCAGATGCCAGGACATTGGTATGGAAGAATATGCATGGTGCATCTTCAGTACATCCAGGACCGTGCGAAATCAAAGGTTGCTGGTTGGCAGGGTAAATTGATTACAGTCGCTGGAGGGCGGGAGCTCATCAGGTCGGTCATCAGCGCATTGCCTGTTTATTTGATTACTGTCATCAAGCCACCAAAGAAATTTACCCAGGAGATGGACAAGCTAAGGCGCCGCTCCTTATGGGCTGGAAGTGGAGAATTGACGGGGTGCAACTGCAAGGTGGCGTGGACGGTGGTTTGTGCACCAACAGACAGGGGCGGCCTGGGTATCAAAGAACTGGACTGCCTTCAGCAGAGCACTACACTTGCGCTGGCTATGGTTCGAATGGGATGAAAGGGACCGGCCATGGAAGGATCTGTACATCCCAGTGGACGATCAGGACCGTCGTCTTTTCAACTCAGCCACCACAGTCCAAGATGGAAATGTGCGTCAGGCATCCTTCTGGAATTCACGTTGGCTAAATGGCGAGGTGCCAGCTGAATTGTATGCGACACTGTTCAAACATAGCAAGAGAAAAAACCGGTCGGTGGCCGATGCATTATCAGATCAAGATGGATCGTAGATGTCGACTACAACATTAATCAGCAAACAATCGTCGAGTTCCTCGAGCTGTGGGAAAAATTGGATGAAGTGACGCTTACTGAATCGCAGGAGGATCGCATAACATGGATTCATTCGTCAGACGGGCAGTACTCGGCTACCTCTGCTTACAAGCTCCAGTTCGGTGAACTGCCAAGGTGCAACACGGCTGAAATCACCTGGAAGACGAAAGCGTCACCGAAATGCAAGTTTTTCACCTGGCTACTCCTCAAGGACAGGATATGGACAGCAGCAAGACTTCAGATTAGACAACGGCCAAATGAGTATTTCTGCCAATTACGTGTGAGAAACCTGGAGACATCCACCCTCCTGTTTGTCAAATGACTGGTAACAAAATCAATTTGGGAGAGGCTAGCTACATGGAGCTACTTGCAGGCCCTACTACCAGCAAACTGGCACGGTACGGGCACCGTCAAGGAATGGCTCTTAGATGTAGTAAATGGAGCCTGGGCACATGCAGGAAACAAAGCGCTACAGGAGATGATGCCAATTCAAGTAGATGGCGCTGACAGCGATCAGCAGCCGAGCGTGAATCAGCAATCAGTTGTATCAAATCATCGTGTAAATTAGCCTTACTGTTCCTTAGGGGTGACTAGGACCTCACTGTTGAGATCCAAGCAAATGGGTGTTCTGGGCGCATCTTGTGCCATCACATGTAAACTGTACTGTAATTCTCTCGCTCTTATTAATGAAAGCTGGTAATAGGTCTTTCTAAAAAAATCAGAATCAGGCTTACTGCAGACCATCATTCAGCATGATCTTAGTCAACAAATCTGTTCTATCTGTATATGGTTTCAGTGCCCAGACTTATGTAATATATATATATATGTAAATTGCACATATCTAGAAACCATTGTACATTAACTATAATATGCAGCGATTATATGTAAATGAGGGCAGACAGTCTGTATACCAGAAACCATTGTACATTAACTATAATATGCAGTGATTACATGTAAACGAGGGCAGACATTCTGTATATATGCCCAGAGATCGTTTTGTGACCAAAAAAGGAACAGAGTTCTTGGCAACTACTACCCTCCTACTATCCCATGGTGACTCCTAGATTAAGGAAGTCAAGCTGACCCATATTGTACATTGCACGCTGGAAGCGGGCGGCGAATCGTCGGAACTCGTCTTCGATGATCAGTAACATGAGGTCCTCCTTCCTCTTTGCGGCATGTTGTGCGCAGTTCCTCATGAGGGTCAGCATTCCTCGCGCCGTTGTAAGGAAGCCGGCTCCTCGCTGGCCCCTGCGGCGGAGGCGGCGCTCTGCGTACCGGCGCGTGGCGTGTAGTAGAGAGTTTCGGCATCCGATGAAGTGCCAATTGTCGTAGGGGGCGAGGGCTTGCATGATAAGCCGGTACACCCTTCGGTCGCTCCTCCGAAGGTCCTCCAGTCTTGTCCGAAGACTCATCAGCGTAGACAAGGCATGCCGGGGTTCCATCAGTGAGATATTGAATCTGATGAGGTGTTGATTACCGACCCCACCTTCTTCCACAAGATCAAGCCAGTCGGAGATGTGATCAGGGACGGTCTCACGCAATGTGAGAATTTGTCTCACCGAGTGTGCGAAGGACCGGTGATCGTGAATGCCGGCGTCTGGGGAGTATCTGCTTAGATGTAGCTTTCCCCTCATTCTGATGTCGAAAGTCGCCAGGTAGATTTGGAAGTTCTCCGCCGAGAACTCACCCCTTAAGCTGAAGCCGGCACGCTGAACCCTCCAGAGGACGTCGTAGGATCGGCGGAGTAGTAGAAGAAGATTTGGCCGTGCCCTGGATGTCGTCTCTTGGTTGGGGTTGCCGGGGATGACTACCCGGTCTTCCACGAGGGAGGTCACCCCGGCGTACTGCAGCGCTGTAACGGCGGGTTCCGCGTGCAGGGGACAACAAAAAACGCTGTGCAGCCACCAATATTCATTCTGGAGCTGCAGAAAAGACATAGAGACTTTCAGTTTCAGAACAGAAGTTTCAGAACATGCAATTTCAGAACAGAGAAAGGCTACTGAAACATTCAATTTCAATTTCAGATCTAATTCACAACTGCATGTTATTCACAACTGCATCTATGTTCAGAACATCATTCAGGACTGCGGCCAATCAATCTGAACCATCATACTGTTCAGAACAAGGGCTGAACTGAAACAAACAGAGACATTCACATTGAGAACAGAGAGAGACTCTTTTCACATTGAGAACAGAGAGAGACTCTTTTCACATTGAGAACAGAGAAAGACTCTTTTCAGGGCACTGCAATCACAACACAACAGGATACCAGATAAAGACATATAGAGACTTTCAGTTTCAGAACAGAGATTTCAGAACATCGATCGACAAATGCATGGGTTTGTATGGTCAATTAGTACTTCAGTATGGATACTTGGCTAATTATCTAGATAACTGGACATGTACTAGAGAAAGGTTCTGCAATTTCAGACTTTCAGTTTCAGAACACAGAAAGGCTCTGCAATTTCAGACTTTCAGTTTCACAACAGAGAAAGGCTCTGCAATTTCAGACTTTCAGTTTCACAACAGAGAAAGGATCTGCAATTTCCGAACAGGGAAAGGCTACTGAAACATAATCTAATTCACAACTGCATTTATATTTGATCTATGTGGATCCAAGAAACACGGAAAGCCAAATTGAATCTGTTACCAAGAACCAACGAACCAAAGAATCGAAGCAAAGAAAGAATAAGAAAAGAAATCGTACATTGATGTCGGGGTCCGCGCTGATGCCGCCGAGCCCCGCGACGATGTGGACGTAGCCATCGGGCAGTCCAGGATCCATCGTCTTTGCAACGGCGGCCCTCGGACGAGGCGGAGAAGGGGTTGGGAGCCGCGAGCCGCGAGCGCGGGACGGCGACCACCAGGATCGAGGAGTACGAAGACCGGGAGGCGAAGACGGAGGCGGATGCAGGTGCCGGCGAAGAGGAAGCGGGATATCGGATTCCGACTCGTTGCCAGCCGCGACCTACGAGCTCAGGACGGAGGCCACCGGGTTCGCGTACGGGCGTCCAGGAGGCGTGGGCGGAGGTGGGCGGCGGCGAAGAGGAGGCGGGATGGGTTCCCGTCGCTCGGTGGCGGTGGCGGTGGCGGTGGCGGATGGCGGTGGCGGTGGCGGAGGCCTCGCGCCGAAGGAAGCCGAGGCCGTTGGGAGGGAGGGTTCAATTCAAGAAAGGAAACAAAGTGGCCGGAGAGGGAGAGGGAGAGGGAGAGAGAGATATAGGGCCTTACTGGGCCGTCGGGTTGGGAAAGGGTGAAGCAGGAGAATGCCAATGTTTTTTTTTTTACTTAATTCTACTAGTTGTCCTCATCAAAAAAAAAACGTAAATCTACGAGTGTAAAAGGCCCTACTCTGATTGCAGTAACGGGCTCATAATACAAACCCATGCATTTGATCAAATACCCAAGACGTGCTCAATTTGTGCAACGCAACCATAAAATCATATAAATATGCATGATCGATCAAATACCCGGGCACTGCATGGCGAGGACCTCGCCTCTTTGGAGACCGACACCTTGGAGAGGGGTTTGCCGCGATGGTGAAGTCCTTAAGGCGCCCAATGAATGAACCATCGTTGCCGGTTGGAGTCGCCTCTCCCGGCGCCTCGATGGCCGACACAACGTGGACCGGCGTGGTGCACTCCGTCTCCGTACCCCCCGCAGCCGCGGGGTGCCCTGCCGCGCCAACCGCATAGTACGCGCCCGGCGTGCTGAACCCGGCGGCAGCCCGTCGTCGTCCTCGCAGTCGTCGAAGTGCACCGGCGTGGGCGCCCTTGCCAGGTCGGAGAGGTCATCGCCGGGACGTCCAACACCGGAGGTGGCGACCTCCGGTGTGGTGGGGTCACCGCCCGCGTCGTCGGTCTCCTCTGCAGCTTCTTGAAGCTCCGGCCCTTCGTCCTCCTGGCCCGCGAACCCGAGGCCTAGCATCGAGCATCGAGCCGCCTGGGTCCAGACCAGCGGACTGCTCATCATCTGAATCCACGAACCCGAGGTCCTTGACGCCCCCGCCGGAGTGCTCTCGGAGTCGTGCTTGTCGCTGACCCAGGCCAAGCGTCGTCGATTTCATTTGGTATATATAAAAACTGTAAATGTCCCCTCCTTTCCAAAAACTTGGAAATAGAGCATTTCTTGAAAAAAAAAAACAGAAATCTAGCCTTAGTCAAGTGGAATCATATGGAACCAACCACAACAATCTATTTGCTGCACGTGGAAATTTACATCCGCCTTCAATCCACCCACCGTGACTTTACAAACTACAATACAACGACTAAACCATCCTTTCCATCCCAATCTGCCTAAAATCCAGTTGCATCCATGTTTTCTATTATCATACAACAAGAACGGAGACGTATACCACCAGAAGACCAACAACTGGGGTCCAGGTCAGCTTGTGGAGAAAAAAAAATGAGAACTGGAAAGTCCCAGGCCACCAAACTACGTGCTTGTGTTGTCTCTTTGCCTAGTCAGGTGGGAAACAACCACTGCATCTGCACAAATTTCAAATTTCCCAGAGACAATTCTAGGGAATGTTTCTGAGCTGATGATCATCACCAGTATCTATCTCTTGCCTGCTACAAACTATAAAGCCTGCCTGATGATCACTAGGTTGGCGAGCTATCTCGCAATTTGGCCCTGGCAAAAAATACTCCTGCTAATAGACCTGCATGCATGGTGAAGTGTTCGAGATCACTATCATTAGTGATATAAGGTACAAAAAAAGGAATAGGAACAATATATTTAGCCTCGTTGTAGATGTAACCTACCAAACAGAATGCTCACAGAATTCTGCATGCTTGTACGAACGTTGAAGAGAACGATTCCAGCAATGGAAAGAGGGATCTTGTTTAAGGAGCCCACAAGGCTGTATTACAAGCAATATTGGCATCAGAAAAATAAAATAGATGATGATAGAGAGAACAAACAGCACCGGTTTTAGTACTTTAGAGGAGTCCAATGATGGCCCTTTATGGATTTGTAGTTTGAGCTGGAAAAGTTTAATATGGAAACATATCTGTTTCACATGTATATTTCAAGTATTAAATTAGGTACCTATATGTTGTTGCACTTGTCTGGTGAAGAAACCACATGGAAGTAAAGCTGATTCCAAGCCCCAAAACTCCACTGGCAGTGACGACCAGCCAAAACTCAGGCATCCTTAAGAGAGGTCTGCAGATTCAGTTGCAAATATTCAGAAGAAGCCTAACTAATGAAGTAAAAGTTCAACCATAGAAGATGCATCAATTAGTAGTTATCTTTTGAATGGACTGGCAGGAGCTCTGCCTTTCATTTAAGAAGGGAATGAAAAGTTTATGTACATTTTCCATTTCTTATCTCAGGATATGCTTTCCTATCAAGTTCCCAGCAGTGATGACAATACATGTCCCTCAGACTCATGTCATGTTTACATGCCTAAAAGTGGTTTGCAGGACCAGAAAGGGCAGGAAAGACTATATGACAAGTCATTGAAAAATGATTATTGATGCACAATGGAGATCTCAGCAGTCTGCGTGTACTCCCATAGGTTTATGATAGAAAAAAAGTGAAGGTTGAATCAATAGCTTACGTCTCCAAAAGATACTCCACTTCATTCAGACCCAGCACAAGGATAATTCCCAATGGCAGTGAAAGAACATTATTCAGCAACACCATTGAAAACTCATTCAAATTCCCAGACTTGGTGGCTTGCTTAGCACTGTCCATTACATGCCGCAATGTAAGCTGAAACGAAAAACTAATTAGTTGAAATCAGTGTTTAATACCTTTGAAACTAAATGCACTAATCTTGTAAACTGATGTGCCAATCTAAGGGGTTGAAAATGATAACTAAAATTATTTGGTTGGACTGAAAATTCAATAGCTGACTGCATGTACTAAACTAAATCAACATGTCATTTGTATTTAGGAAAGCAATACCGAATATGATGCCGTCAGAAAACAGTTTAACGTCTGCCACATATATCCAACAGCATGGAATGACAGATCTGTTATTCCCCCGCAACAGCAGAGATTATCTGCACAAACATATCGATGCCTTAGGTGTTGAAGGGTCAACACATAATTATTGTAAGTCAAAATTTCACAGATGACTAGATATTTGGCAGTGAGAAGGTGAATCAGGCAATCAAGTAGTAGCATGTGTACTAAAAGTTATTTGGTGGAAACGCTTGTGAGGAAATCAACTCCTCATTCCTCATGCTTTTCTAACATATGAATATGACATACCATCAACATAAGAGCAATCCAAACTTGAGTACCATGCTGCTTCTTGAAAAAATAAGCTTCTCCAGAAGCAGTCAGGACATTGGCGACATTCTTCAATATAGTCAGCATTGCAACATTAATGTACTTCAAACTGAAAAGTAAAGAAAATGTTAAGAAATGAAGTCAATAAGTTTATAAAGGGCTTCCAATTTTAGTCCAAACTTTCTTGCTACAACTCTTCAAGTACGGTTGAGTGAGAAACTGAGAATTGTTCACAGCTAATGTGGAAAACAACAATACAAAATGCTCAACAAAACTAACAAAAAGGTTCAGAATCATCATTGTACAAGCCACTAAATGACCCTGAATAGAGAAGATCCATGAGACAGGCAACACATTTTTCAAAACTTAAAATCAATCAACTGTCAGCCAAATGAAACTCCTTGGTTTTTTTTTTTTTTTAAAAAAAGAGAGAAATAGCCTAAGCATTTTTTTAGAATGTGGAATGGCCTAAGCATTTTAACCCAGAATATATCTAACTTCAATAATGATTCTCAAAACCACCATTTACTACTTATGTGATCTGTATTTGTAGACTGGAAGGTGAGAAAACACTAGATGCATTCGTATTCATTATCCTTAAGAGGGTAATCTTAAGTGCATAGAAAAATAAAATGACTGCTTAAAGCCGAGAAACAATTTCATACAACATTAACAGATAACAAATCAGATGTACAGATCTCAAAAATAGCACAACAAACAATACTCAGATCAAACTGGAGCTGATGATCTGCGACATACCTAAACATGCTTGTGATCAGCATTCCAACAAAGATGATATTCACAGGCAACCAAACTTTCATTAGATTCCATGTCAATGGTTCAGTTGGAACAGCACCGGACAGGGATAGTGTAGAAACTATGGTCACTGATACAATGTTCTGCAGTAACAGAACATGGAAAAGATGCTTAAAGGAAGGAACATAATTGTGTTGCATGAGAATTGGAAAGTAAATATTTAGCACTAGTAGTATACCTGGTATAGCATCAAAAATACTGGAGCGTTGAAACCATAGCCAGATAGAACAAATTTGTTGACTAAGATCATGCTGCATGATGATATGCAGTAAGCCAGACCAGACAGGAAAGCCTGATTCTGAATCTTTGGGAGCTTGAGTGACTGTACAGAGCTCTCCCTTTCTTTTGAGGCCTTACCATCTTCCAAGTCATTGTCATCAACACAGAAGGACCTTGTCATCGATCTGGAGAACATGATACTTCATTATTATCTAGAAACATAGCAGATTGTCTTAACTTGCAGAGCAGTTGCTGCAGAGACAGTTCATTAGATAGACCAGATCATGTTTGTGAATGTTTTTTCCCAGTTATAACTATCTGTGGAGACATTTTCATTCAGAAGATCAGTGTTCATGGAGTTATTGTGAATTTCTAAGTTTTAACTGATTATTATCTATGGTGAGGTAAAGAGTGAAATTCTATGGTAACGAAAAAGAGAAAAAAGAACAAATCACACCAATCAAGAGCCGCATACATGCCTGTTTCCAATTTCTCTCCTCACAGGGCTTGCAAGTGCAGTGAACCCAGCATTCTGATTCCGAAAGATACTCTTTTCACCGTTAATGAGAGGGCTACTTACACTCCCTGGTACATTTCTCCTAGGAGAGGCCTCAGAGTCTGCAGGAACGTCTAACTGAAGCACTCTACAGGACAAAAAAAGGTTATAAGTTGTAACCAATAGTAATCGAATTTGTTTGAAGGAAGCCTGCATCATCACACAGTGTTGTGTTAACATTGAACCATATTAGCTGTGATATTCAAACTAAAATTTGACATAAGGATCAAATCAAACCAAAATTTAAACATAGATCAAGCTGAATAATGAAACAGCTGACTTTGAGCCCAGAAATTATCTACATGCTTCAACTTGGAATCACCAAGCTATTATAAAACTGGGTTACTTATTATACAAAAGTAATAGGTGTGCACCTGATTTCCTATATGTGCAGTTTAAGCTGTTTATTGCTGAAACAAAAAGGAGGAATTGGCATGACCCATTTTACTAGTCACCGACTTCTAATCCACTAATTTACCAGATTTGGATGTTGACTGTAATGTTACTCTCATTAAGCAACATGGTTAAAACATTCTTAACTGCAGTCATCAGCCTCAAGTCGTCAACAATTCATGGTAATCCAATACCAAAACAGTTAGTAGTAACCTCAAGTGAAACAGTTGGTAGTAATGTAAAGATGCAGACAGCTACTCTACTAGTAACCTTGAGTTCAGAGCAGTTAGTAAACAGTTAGTTGGTAGTAAGCTGATTCCATGCGTTCCACAGTCCAATTTGACTACAGTTATTCCAAGTGTACCAAAATCAAACCCATTAGCTTCATTTGTGTTCAGTTACTACTATCTGAATTCAGAGATTCAGAGTAACAGGTACGGCACTGTACGATGGCCATGAAACAAAAACTGAAACGTGCAAGAGCAAGCAACAGAGACGTGCAACTCGCGAGAGGCCAGGCCACTGCTCAGCCTCAGCTGCAATTAACTAATTGTCGTCTTGCGTGTTGCGATAGAAGGTGATGGCACGACCTGGGTGGCTGAGATGAAACCCGACATGACACACACGGAACTGAAGTTTGACCCGCAGCCTATTCCTTCCCGTCAAGCAGTGGCCGGCAAGCACGGGGTGAATCAATCAACAGGTTAACACACAAGAATAGCAGTCCGATGCGATCGAGAAGCGGAGCACATACAGCCTGCGCCGGCTGCTGGCTGCAGGCTGCCCCCAGCTGCAACGGAACCAGCAGCCGCGGAGACGGGCGCACGGGAGCGCTACGGCTACGGCTACGAGACGAGGCACGGGCGCCCGCGAGAGGCTGAGCTGGCCTAGCGAGCTGCCGGGGAAGGTCCAGGGCCGGGCCGCGCGCGCGGTGGTGAGGGGAAGGAGGGAGGTCGATCGGGTGCTGACCTGGAGCCCATGGCGAGGGGAGCGCGCGCGGGCGGCGCCCCCGTGGCGCGTGTCCGGCGCTCAGGACGGGCGGCGCCGGGGAGGTGGTCGACGAAATGCCGCGGCGGGCCGGGGGCGGAGGCGGAACGGGCAGCGAGCGGGCCAGGCGGCGACGACTCGGAACCAACGGGGGCCAGCCGCCTCACCTGTTCTGTTTCCCTTCGCCTCGCCTCCCTTGGATTTGGAATGCTGCTGGTACTACTAGTAGTGACGGCTCTGAGACTGGAAGTGGGCCCCACCTGGCGGGGGCTCCTCTCCAGATCAGCTCAACTTGCTGGCTGACTGGTCCTAGCTGCTCCTGTTGTGTTGTGAGAGGGTCACGGTCAACTCGGGGGTAGCGAACGGTGAAGCCGCTGGGTGGTGGGGCCAACAAGTGTGCTGGCCCAAGTGTGCTTCAGCTTGGCTTCGTACGAAAGAAAAATCTTCGGTTTTGAGTTTGACCACACCCAAGTCCCAACAAATCCAATCCGACGTGGCACCGGCAGTCGCAGGCAGCAGCCTTTCCGTGACCTTGGTTTGACCATGCTTTCTTCACCTTCCTCTTTGATTTTTTTTGTTTTTGACAACAACCTTCCTATTTGAGTTGAATTGTTCTTCGGTTCCTAGTATTTGATTTGTACACATGGATACTCAAGTTTTTGCGCCCGTGCCTCGTTTGGTCCAATCTGATGTGGTTTTCGCTTTCGGACACCACGTACGCAAGTACGTTGTGGGCTGTGGAGACGTACGTATACGGTACTTCCGAGAAGAAATGCTCATTGTGAAAAGAGTGTATTTCTAACTAGTACAGTGCTCGGTTAAACAACCTTTTACTTTACATTTTTTTAACAAAAAATGTAGTTTAATATTTGTTCCATTACATTAAGTATAAATATTTATTTTGATTCATCGTGACAATATATTCTTGTATATTTGTTTTGGCTAAAAAAAATGCTATTACTAATATCTGAACTGAGTAGACTCCAACACTATTATATGTGGGTTCACCTATCGTCACTCCACTCCACTCAACATGTGTAGTCCTTTTATTATTGAGTTGTGGGTTAAAACAAAATATTCGGCCAATGTGGCATTGACGGGAAAGGAGTTGGATCGGTAGACAAAGCTATGTAATTGGTTCACTGGTGCTTCGAACGGATTTGATTAGTTTTGCCACGAAACGACAATCTAACATGGCAATCTTTGCGAACATACTTTGGCTATGCATTATTCTTTCTACCTTCTATCTTTACATTTGCTTCTATTGTTCCTGTGAAAGCAGTAACAACATACACTAACATCAACATCCTTGATCTTTTCCAAAAAAATAAACCATGATCCACATAGCCCAAGATATATTTAAACATTCCCTTTCAAAAAAAAAAAAAAGATATATTTAAACATACAACCCCCAACGCAAGTCTTGAATTGTCATTTCTCCTTTCTATGAAAGTGATTCCTCTCTTTGTGTTTTTTTTCTTGTAGCTATAGCTTCACCCAAGCTTCCGCAAGCAACGCCGAAACTCTGTAGATCCATATCATTTTTTCGTCTCTCTTTGAAAAAGGTATCATGGCGGTGAGATGAGCCCACTCTTAGTACAAAAGCTATTGTTGTGTCATGGCACATGTGCATTTTTTGTCCAATTTTGTATTTAATGTATATTCTTTTATTTACGGTTAGCAACCCACAAGTATATTGTGGCATGTGGAGGTACATGTTTACTAGTATTTTCAATAAATTCAAATATACGTGTTTAGGTCTTCGCAAAAAAAAAGTATACGTGTTTCGGTGGAGTGCCCATGGGATCTTTCGTGTTTGAGCTACGATATTTTATTACATTACATTTTTAGTTGTGGTTATATATGTGTCCCTCTCTTGCTATGATCAGGATGAATGGATGACGTGGACATGATATCACCGTTTCTTTTTTTATTCACACAATCCACGGCAAGGCAAGAAAACAATTCACTCGGTCCTTTTAATTGATCTTGTTCTTTTCACAAAGCCGATGGGATATCGGTTATGATGGCAACCAATCTTTAACATCATACAGTACTTGATCTAAGTTTTACGTTTTCAATCAATTTATAAAATTTTACTTTGTCCAAAGTGAAAGAGTTAAGAGAAATTACCAAATTTCTTCACCGTTTTATCTTCTTCTTCTTCCTCTTCTTTCTCCCCCAAAAAAAAAGGAAAAAGTCTACTTTTGGTCCCTCAATTATCGCTGAAAGTTTACTTTTGGTCCCTCAACTTTAAAACCGGACAAAACACGTCCCCAACTTTTGAAACAAGATGCATTATATCTCTCGCGGTTTTCGATGGTGGTTTTGCTACAACGATAGTGGTTTTGTTTTTCTTATTTTTATTTATTTTGGTTGAATCTTTGAAAAATCATAATAAATCATAAAAAACATAAAATAGAAAATCTTTTTTTCTTGGACTCCGCATGAGTAGATGTACACGGTGATTATATAATATGGTATACTTTAGTACAAAGTTTTTATAATAAATCATACCATATTATATTTTCACTATATAGATCTACTCATGGAGTCCAACAAAACTAGATTTTTCATTTTATGATTTTTTAGTAATTTACTGTGATTTTTCAAAGATTCAGCCAAAATAAATAAATAAAAAGAAAAACAAAACCAATGTAGCAAAACCTCTATTACTGTAGCAAAATCAACCTCTAAAACCGCTGAGGACGTAGGGGACGTGTTTTATCCGGTTTTGAAGTTGAGGGATTAAAAGTGAACTTTCACAATAGTTGAGGATGAAAAGTAGATTTTTAAAAAAAAGAGTGCTTCTCTATGCTTCTCGGGCCACATCGCCTACGTGGGCCGACCCGTCTGTGCCTTCCTGCCGCTGGATCGAAAAAAAGAGAGGAAAAAGCAACGGAGGAGCCCGTTCCAATCGGATCGAACCGTCTAGACGCCCACCGCCGCACACGCACTCCGCCGCCGGCCCTAATCGAAACCGTCCCATTCCGTCTTCTTCTTCCTCTCCACGCTTCTCTCCGCCGCCCTCGGCACTTCCAACTCCCAAACCCCAGCCGCCTCCCTCCCTAGGGTTAGGGTCGCCCCTCCCCTCCGCTCCTCCCTCGCTCCTCTCCTGTCCGGCAAGGGGGCATCGCCGCCGCCGCCAGCCGGACGAGATGTCGCGGACGCTGGTGCAGCCGGTGGGGCAGAAGCGGCTGACGAACGTGGCGGTGGTGCGGCTGCGCAAGCACGGCCAGCGCTTCGAGATCGCCTGCTTCCCCAACAAGGTGCTCTCGTGGCGCTCCCGCGTCGAGAAGGACCTCGACGAGGTGCTCCAGTCCCACACCGTCTACTCCAACGTCTCCAAGGGCGTCCTCGCCAAGTCCAAGGACCTCGCCAAGGCCTTCGGCACCGACGACCAGACACAAATCTGCATCGAGGTACTAGGGTTCCTTCCTATCCATCTCCTTTTATCCAGTTCAATTCAATCCATAATCGACGACCCCTCACCGTTGCTATCTTCAGATTCTGGAGAAGGGGGAGCTCCAGGTCTCCGGCAAGGAGAGGAGGCGCAGCTCTCCACCCAGTTCCGCGACATCGCCACCATCGTCATGGAGAAGACCATCAACCCGGAGACCCGACGCCCCTACACCATCACCATGATCGAGCGCCTCATGCACGAGATACACTTCGCCGTCGACCCAAACCTCACCTCCAAGGAACAGGTGCGTGCGTGCGTACACATCTCATGCTTCAGATTATGAATGACCACTACTAGAAGAGTAGAACATTCTGGATTGGATTTCTGGTGGATGTTTGTTTCTTATCCTTTGTGCTAGATAGAATCTGTATCCATCATGTGCAACCATCTTCAGAACCCCTTGCACGTCACCATGCATCTCTACTATACTACAATTGGAATCCACTGTTCTATAGAAATTTCGTGTGTAGTGTTCAGGCCTGACAATTGGCTGGATGTAAAAAGGTTAGGTAGGTGACTTCCTATTTTCTATAGGATTGTTAACGCTGCGATATTGCTAATAGGCTGGGCTACTGATTATTATTACTAGTAGCGGTTTGTGTAGCACTATTTTATAGAAAACTTATTGTTTAGTGTTCAGGCCTCACAATTGGCTGGACCTAAAAAGATAGGTGACTTCCTATTTTTTTTATAGAATTGGTAACGCTGCGATATTACTAATTATTCGGGCCACTGATTGAGTTTGTGTGATAAGTTCTATATATGGAACACTTAATTCATCATCATACATGCGTACTGTAGCCTGTTACTCTTGTATACTTGTATATTTTTCATTAACTAGCCAGTTTTCTGTTTTTTATACTTAATTATACTAAATCACTAAGTTTCAAACAAGAAAATGATGCTGTGAATTTGTTTCACATTTTCTCATTGGAGTTGCAACTTGTAACCTTTAGCCTTGATATATGTCCTGATTTCTAGTAATAATATTTTTTTGTGATACCGCAAACAAATGTGATTGTTGTCACTTCCACGGAAGTTTGATTGCATGATTGGCTGACCTAGTAATGCTGGCACATGATCTATCCAGTGTGATGTTAGTTTCTAAATTTTTGCAACAATACTTGCATAACCACATTTGATTTGAGAAAAATAATTGAGGTGTTTCTGACGGACCCACCCACACTCACCATATTTTGAAAAGCCGCTCCGTAGAACAATTTTTAGAAAGAATAGCATGAGTTCATCATTATGACTAACTCATTATTTCCAGATCAGATCCTGCACCAGAAATAATAGCCATGGCCGTTTGGATCTCCCAATGACATCTCGTCAAAATATTCAACACATTGAGGGCTTTGCCTACTACAATACCATTGAAAAAACGTGCTTTCTGGTCTAGGTAACTTCTGTTATATGCGCTTTGGCTTTCACAATGTCTATAGGTTATGTAGCGCATATAACAAAAGTTCTCTGGACCAGAAGCACGTTTTTTTTTCATGATATTGTAGCAGTCAAGCCATCAACATGTTGATATTCTGAAGAGATGTCATTGATCCATATAAAGGCCATGACTATTTATTTTTGGTTCAAGATCTTGCTTGGCAATAATTAGTGAGTTATACAATGATGAATCTTTTGCCACATCATGCTTTTCAAAAGCCGTTCTTGTATGGATTGTAAGGCCTTTTCAAATCTGGTGAGTGGTGAGAGTGGGTGGTGGGTCCCTTCATGTGTCGAAAACACCTTAGTTATTTTTCTCAAATCAAATGCGGTTATGCCAGTATTGTCCCAAAGATTAGGAACCAATATCATGCTGGCTTTACCATGCGTCAACATTACTACGTCAGCTGAACATACAATCAAACTAAGGCGAAAGTAGTCACTTGACAGCAATCGAGTTACTTTTCCTGACTGATTTTCTTTGACTCAGGTTTGAAGATGGCCTCTAGTTGTTTGGTGTACAACTTGGAAGCCTCCTTTTTTTTTGTCTTTTGTTGCTGTCAAATGAGAAGGGCAGGCTTGGTGCAGTGGTGAGAACTGTCTCACTAAGTCACCAGGTCATGGGTTCGAAGCAGCCTCTCCGCAGATTTTGCTGGGGAAGGCTTGCCTCAGTTGTTCCCTTTCCCAGACCCCACTCATGTGGGAGCCTAAGGCACTGGGTCTGCCCCCGCTTTTTTTTCTTTGCTGTCAAATGACTACTTTCGCCTTAGTTCGATTGTAGTCCTAACTCGCTCTGTATGCTGACGTGGCACACTGATTGTGGATTGACTTAAGTCTCTGCTTTGGATATCTACTTAGCGGCACACTCTCTAAGTTAAAATTACTTTGGTCTTGTAGGCTTTAAAAGTTATCAAGAAGCTCACAGAGCACTTCCCCATAAAGCGTGCACCACTGAGGGTGCGGTTCACTGCACCAAAGCCCAGTTTTCCAGGCCTTATGGAGAAGATTGGTGAATGGAATGCTACTGTCATTTCAAAGGATGAATTGAGCACTCAGCCTTCTATTGTGAGTCTACTATTTTCTTGTTTTCTGTGATTATTCCTACATCACATGATTGTGAATTGGCAATTTGGTATGGAATTTGTACTCAGAGTTCCCTTTTTCACTTGAGAAATTTTGATAAAAGTAGGAACAGAATGTCATAGCGAGGGTAAAAGGTTCTTTTTTTTTGTGGGCGGGGTGGGGTGCGGTGTTCACACAGAACACCGTACACAATGTCATAGAGGTTACAAGGTTTTTGATATCATGTGTGCTCTGTATGACATAGCTTAGAGGCTTGGTCAATGATGCCTAGTCAAGTGTGTAAAAAATTTCATGGGCTCCAGTTTGTGTGTGAGGTGTCTGCTGCCTTACCGTAGGAGGAATAGGTGGATATTACAACGGGAGCCTGATCGCAATACACTGTTCTTTGCATGAAGAACTTAGCATTGAAGTCTATTTAGCCTATTTAGTGTTTCTATTATTTTGGTGGTGCTGATTTAATCACTTGCTGAAACCAAAATTCTTCTCCGGGCTGAATCTTGTTATCGTTGTTGTACTACATGTAACTGTGGATAATGTTTTACAGGTATGTGAGATCGAGCCATCTCTTTTGCACTCGTGTGAGGAGCGGTTGAAGGATGTGCAAGGGAGGGTCGAAGTTCTGTCTGTCTCGGCGCACGCAGAAAGTGGCCCGTCTGTGGAGCAACATGACAGCGTCGAAGTGCCACAAGCAGCTCCTGTGAAGGAACCTGATGCTGTTGCTCAGATAAGTGAGACAATGCAGAAACAGAGCATTTCTACTGAAAGCCAGGGCAATGCACAGGGCAAGCAGCAGAGAAGGTGCAAGGAGTGTGATGTGCTCGTGGAGGACAAGCTATACAGGGAGCACTGCAAGAGTGGGTGGCACAAGCACAACTACACGCGCCACAAGAAAGGGCTCCCGCCTCTCAGCCAAGAGGAGTGCTTGGTGGAGATGGAATTGGCAGACTCCAAGAAGGACCTGAAAGACTACGATTTCTGATGAGGTTGGTTAGAAGTTCCTCTGACATGTGATCTTGTGTTTGGGCACTAATGCTGTCTGTCTAATGCTTCCCTACGATTCATCTTATACAGGAACAGGATGATTAACAAGGGATGCACAGGGCATGAAGTTTTTGCCAGTCTGTTTTTTGTTTCTGAGGAAGCTGAGTGAGGACACATGATCGTTTACTGATGCTGTATAGTGAAGCAGTGAAACTAGTTCTGTGAGATGCAAGGAATTGTTAGAATGAGATGGTTTAATCACATCGTTGGAAACTGCAACCAAGTCCTGGAGTAGAACCTGGCTGTCTGGATGGTTTTGGCTTTGTATAGTAGCAGAGTGAACTTGGTCGTGGCACCTGGTTGCTGGTTGGGTAACGACATCCTATGCAGGCTAGAAACTTTGCTTGCTATGATCGATCGAGTCAGTTAATACGACTTATCTGAATCCTTTCCGTTTGTGTTGGTTTAAGATTATGATTGATGATAGCATTGCCTTTTGTTGTTGCTTCACCTGACGTTAAGTTCATTTGAGATGACGAAGATGACATGTGGCGGCCTGGTAGCTGTTTTAGAAACTTGTGGCATGATTTGCCGTTTGGGATTGCGAAAGGAAATTTACATTGGTTGGACCTGTGCTGTTCTCTAGCTGCCTGAAGAGTGAAGAGTGGAGACACAGCTAATGCAAGGCGCTAGCCAAAAAAAAAAAAGTTTAATTCTCCGAAATATTGGCTGCCTATTTATTAAAAAAATGCGAAGCAATGCACAATGCTGATATATTTGTTCTGTTCATTCAATATGAATTCAGCGACGACGATAAAGGTGAACCAAACTATATCCATGAATAATGGCATTCGGAGTAAGAATAATAAGCTAATAACAAGAGGGAAAATTCTATCGAGTATTTCAAAAAAAAAAAAGTTATTTGGCAGAGCCAACGCATCAAATAATTTTTTTTAAAAAAAAATAGAAATTCAACGCACACAATTATACGAGGCCTCTTGTGTGCAGAACTGCAGATTAGCCGGCTGTTGAAACAGTTGCTAATGTGATGACACAAGACAATTGGTACGGTAACGCAAAACGAAGGCCGTCATCCATCGGAATCAAGAAATGCAAACTGCCAAATGTGATGTGATGACACTTTTTTTTTGTTTGAATTTGAAAAGATATTGATACACACTTGCTATAGAGAAGGGTCCGAACTTATCTAATATTCAGGATCAGAACTTACCTAAACTCAGAACACTGCTTATAAACCCTATGTACAATTTTGTCAAAGCCTCCCAAATTTCAAATCACTTGACTGGACAAGAAAACTCAAGTTTCAGAGCTCAAGTCCGTGTACTGTTTTCATCAGTTTCAATTTTCAAACAAAAAAGATAAAAATCGTCAAAAAAGAGCTAAACCAAAAGCCCGCCAAGAGAAAATGGCCAATGTATCCATTTGACTCGAGCCATCCGCTCCCCTTCGCAGCAGAGCATGGATCCCCACCACCACCACCACCACCACCGCTCGCCGGAGTACAACTCCCTCCTCCTCGCCGGCGCGCGGCTGGGCCCACTGAAGCAAGCCCACGCGCGGCTCGTCGTCTCCGGCCACTCCCACTCCCTACCCCTCACCACCAAGCTCGCCACGCTCTTGGTCGCGGCGGGCGCGGCCTCCTACGCGGGCCTCGTCGCCGCCTCGCACCCTGCACCCGACTCCTTCCTCTTCTGCGCCCTCACGCGCGCCGCCGCGCGCGGGGGCCGCCCCGCCGCCGCGCTCGCCTTCTACCGCGGCCTCCTCGCCGCGTCCCTCCCGTTCTCCAGCTTCGCCCTCACCTCCGTCGCCAAGGCGTGCGCGGACCTGTCCGCGCTCCGCGCGGGCACGGCCGTCCACGCGCACGCCGTCCTCCTCGGCTTCGGCTCCGACCGCTTCGTGCAGACGGCGCTCGTCGTGCTCTACTCCAAGTGCGGCGAGCTGGACGTCGCGCGCAAGCTGTTCGACGGGATGCGTGACCGGGGCGTCGTCGCGTGGAACGCGATGATCTCGGGGTACGAGCAGAACGGGCTCGCGGGGAGGGCCATCGAGGTGTACAGGGAGATGCAGGTGGCCGGGGAGGCTCCGGATTCCGCGACGCTTGTGGCCACGCTCGCCGCCTGCGCGCAGGCGGGCGCTCTGGACTTGGGGCGTGAGGTGGAGAGGCTCATTGTTTCTCAAAGGATGGAGATGAATGTGGTTCTCGGTGCCGCGCTTGTGAACATGTACGCCAGGTGTGGGCATGTGAACAAGGCTCGTGAGTGGTTCGATGCGCTCCGGGAACGCAATGTGGTTACTTGGACTGCCATGATCGCGGGGTATGGCATGCACGGACATGGCAGTGAGGCAGTCAAGCTGTTCGATTTGATGAGGCGGCAAGGGCCGCCACCCAATGATGTCACTTTTGTTGCGGTTCTATCTGCGTGCGCGCATGCTGGGTTGGTCAGTGAGGGTCGGGATGCTTTTGCTTCCATGAAGAGTGTCTATGGATTGGTCCCTCGTGCTGAGCACTATTGCTCTATGGTTGATATGTATGGAAGGGCGGGACTTCTTGATGATGCGATGCGATTTATACAGGAATCTATACCCGGAAAGCCTGGGCCTGAAGTTTGGACAGCTATGCTTGGTGCATGCAAGATGCACAAGAATTTCAATCTTGGAGTGGAGGTTGCTGAACGTCTGATTGCCCTCGAGCCTGAGAATCCATCTCACCGTGTGCTGCTTTCTAATATATACGCTTTGTCTGGTAAAATGAACCATGTCGAGAAGGTGAGGAATATAATGATCAGGAGAAGATTGAAGAAGCCAATAGGATACAGCTTGATTGAGATTGCTGGTGTTTCTCATTTGTTTCGAATGGGTGAGAAGTCTCACCCCAAAACTCCAGAGATTTACCAGTATCTGGAGAAACTGATGCATAGGATTACTGATGCTGGTTATGCGCCTGAAACTGACTCCGTGCTGCATGAGTTGGAAGAAGAGGAGAGGGAGTTTGCATTAAGATACCATGGTGAAAAACTAGCCGTAGCCTTTGGACTCATGATGACCTCTGGGAACACCGCTCCAATCAGGATAATAAAAAACCTGCGTATATGTGGGGATTGTCATCTAGCTATCAAATATATGTCCGCCGTGGAGAATCGAGAGATAATTGTCAGAGATATGCACCGGTTTCACCATTTCAAAGCTGGAAAGTGTTCATGTCAGGAATATTGGTGACAAGCCCTCCTCCGTCATAAGCTACAATTTGCAGTTAGTATTGCGTTTTCGATGCATATGGATGATGCATTACAGGTGACAATTATCAAGAACCTTCATAAGCTATATAAGGCACGTGATTTTTTTTTTGCAAAGTTTTTAGTTAGTCATTTTCTCCCACTGGGTACGGCCTACAGTAACACATGTATCCATAATAATCCTTGGTAGTAGTCATGTTGGTGGTAATACTTATATGCAGAGGATGCTGATGACTTGTAATGCTTCAGCTTGACCTTTTCCCCATAATAACTTGTCATTTTGTTGTTTCTAGCAGTAGTGAAGTTAAATTACAGTACTAATCTCTGGCTACATATGTTCTGTAGTGTTTCCTTTTTTTATGCAGTCCTCTCCCCTTCCCACCCTCCCCTCGTAACCCCGAACACACCGGTCTTTGTATTCAGTCTTAGTGTATTGTTTTGCAGATGATGTGAAGTTCTTGGTTGCAGTCTAAGTGATTACCAATGTGCAGGCTGATAAAAGTTGCTTGGTTGTTTTGCATTCTGCAGTGGCCAAAGTGATTACCAATATGCAGGTTGATAAAAGTTTCTATTGATGGGAGTTCCATTTCTTATTTCTGCTAGTTTTGAACTTGCTGAAATGCTGGTAAGACTACACTTTGTCCTTTTACAGGAAAATATTCTTTACTGCTGTTTGTACAGTGTCATCCTCAAAAGTGATGTGCTGCATAGTGACTTTATGCTCACAAATGCTGATGCAGAAATTGATTATTTTCTGCAGCCCTATTGAAGATCCGTTGCTAGTGGCTACTGCTAGAAGAATCTCAAATGTTTAAGTCTGAACATTTGGAAGGCTTCCTTTCGTACAAAGCAACATTGATCTTATAACTTTGTCGAAATACCTTCTTTTTTTTTTTTTTTTGCAGTTTGATACTGATCAGTACTTGTTATCTCTTATCCATTTTGACCTCAAAATCAATTCAACCAGAAAATTAAGCTATGGCACTGAGAAAGGAAATTTTTATAAGTTTGTCAAATCTCCATCAATTTACAGTTCTGAAGCATGTCTGCATTTGCATACAATTATCAAGCTTGTTCATGCCCAATCTCAAAGCACATTGAAGCTTGACCAGGTCATTAAGGCAAGTCTACAATTCAAACTCAGTTTTGAGTTTAGTGCACAAAAAGTATGTGACCTGCACTTTTGTAGAGGTCACTTAAACAATGTCTCATTAGTCATTAAAGGTGTTACTGAAATGTTTGTATTAATAGAAGGGTGCCTTTCCATGGAAAATTGTGTACGTTTTCAACATCCAATTTTTCATAAGGATTTTGGATATTTGTAATAATATTATTTTAAAATTAAGTGTGATCAGGTGGTTACAGTTTAGAGGAGATGCTGGCGTAATGTGGATGCTGCATGGCATACCACTTTTAGCATAATGGACAAGAATAAACCAGTCTTGTTGATGTTGCTCTTAAGCTCAGTTGGAACAGCTGCATCCTTTGAAACATATTGTTTTATTGAGAGCTCGAAGTTGCTTGAGCTTAGGTAGAAAACAAGATAGAAACACAAGTATGATTTATCAGTATGTTTAAGATTTGGCATAATAATTGGTAATAAGGTATAGATACTGCAGAGAGAATCAACTGTGCAAAATTTATTAGAAAGGGAACTAAATATATAGGGACAACCTCACCTGATCGGGCTAAATTGATTGTCTGCATCTTTTTGGCTGCAGTTCCATTTCATTCATAGGAGGGACCGAGGGAGGGAGGGAGGGTGGGTTAAAAAAAACATAGGGAAAACAGGGTTGGGTCAAGAGTAGAGGCTCCTTTGCATCTTTAGATGTAATAATCCTTGTGATAAAGATGATTATCTCCTTTGGTTGATTATATTAGGATTTTAGGCATTCACATACTTTTTACCCACTTGGTGATTTTATCAGGCTTTATGTAGCAGAAGTTATTCTTCTATGGTTGTCTGCTACAGTTTTGACTTGGACTGTTTTTTTCCAACACTGCATCATGTAGTTTTTAGTAATTGTAATTCTGGGTTGAGAAAAATTGCCTGCTTTATATGAGTCAAATATCTATTGGGTTCTTGCCATCTAGATGTACATATTACAGACCGTCTATCATTCACATTCCTGCTGATATAATATATAAATGCAAGCAATTTCTTTTCCTAGACAAACTTTATTTCCCAGATGATAAATAGATAATAACCCTAAAAAATATAATTGATGGATAGTTGGTGGGACTGCAAAACGCTCAGGTAAAGCAACCACTGACAACATATAGCACTTAAATAAATTTCATTTAAGGGATTTACTCAATCTCTATCTCTCTACATATGGATGGCATGGTACTATTTCTCTTATATGTTATATGGATCTACATGGAATTTGTCATACTGAATTAAGACAACTTCATTTAAGAGATGTCTATTAACATTTGTCCTTCCTGTACTTTTTACCAAAAAATGTATGGATAAAGAGGTTACAATAACCCTTCAGTACTATTTTTTCTTACACTGTTGGCTTCTCTTAAACTATTACCCAGTTTGCATGAACTCTTATTTCTCCAAACCTTTCAGGTGGGAGTAAACTTGAATGCTCCATGAAGCAAGGGTAGCCTTCATACCATTACTCCGCCAACATATGAATTTGCTTGACCTAAAAACACAAGATGGAAGCTGAAAGAATTCATGTAGTACATTGGCTTCTGAATAGACCCTTTCAGTTTACTAGCAAGGTGGATTTTTATGTCTGTATATGAAACAAATCATTGACTCATTGAGGTTTCAACAAGCTGCAAATTGGAAGCTTGTTCAATCAAAGCCGGAAGCTCCCTTACCAGCCATGAAGTTCAAGTGAAGCTCAGCGCGACTGCCAATGTATAATATGCTATGTTTCACCATCTCAGCCTAGAGATTAGCTATATCTCTTTGGCATTGAAAACGTTATGTCAGCAATATGCTGAGACATTTATTTTTCTCGTGTGTTTTATGGCTCATGTAAAATATTGGAAATATTCAATCATCTCAGCATTCATTCTAGAGACTCTGCTTTGAGCATTGCCCTTTTGTTCCTTACTCTATTTTGTGCAACTTCTAGTTAGGACATGGTTGTCTTGTCTACGCACACAAGTACCATATGGGCTCCCCTGACATGGAGCTCATGCTAAGCTAGAGCCTGATGGGCTGCATAGCAACTTCATGCTGACAAATGCTGATGCAGAAATTGATTGTTTCTGTGGCCCTATTGAAGATCCGTCGCCAGTGGCTACTGCTAGAAGAATCTCAAATATTTAAGTCTGAACATTTGGAAGGCTTCCTTTTGTACAAAGCAACAATTGATCTTATAACTTTGTCTAAATGCAGTTTTTTGCAGTTTGATATACTTGTTATCTCTTATCCAGGTAAAACTGTTCATTTGCATTTGCATTGTTGTTTATTCTTGTAGCCAATTTACATTATCTTCTCTGGTATCAGCTTGAATACTTTGTGCTTGCAACATTTCATTTCTGTTTATAGGTATTAGGGTCCAAACCTTACGAGCCTTTTGATCTTATAAGTCTAAACTCTCTATTATGGCCCTGTCTGAGGCCAAAGGTTTGACACAGCTTGCATTAGGTTGAGTTTGTGCTCAGTGCTGGACATAGCTGTCGTTTCTTTTTTTTTTCAGTTTGTGGCTGGCTTTCTACTGCTTTGATTGGGTATTTTACCTGGATCTGTATTCTTAATGCAACGATATGCAGTTCTCCCATGCACTTAAGAAAACTTTGTGATGCTATTCTAATTTGCTGCTACAATTTCACTAAGGCTGGACTATATACTGCTGTAATCATTGTAGGTCAATTGCTTTTTTTTTTCCTGTTAGCCTGGTCCTTACTAAGACTCCACATTTTATTAATCAGAATGGCTTTGACCCATCCGCTGCATTCTGATTTAAATATTTATGATACTAGGAGAATTCCCCGCGCATTGCTGCGGGTATAGAAAAGGAATAAAAATATGTTAAAATAGTGAACTACTGAGATACAACTTGCATGTCAAATTAAACTTTAGTGACAAATGATAGTGGATTGCTGAGGTGGACGGGAAATAGACAGTGAGGTTGATAGTGAACGCGTTGTTGGGGGATGCTATAGCGTTGCATGATCACAAATGAAGGATTGTTACTTTGTTTCTTTAAGATTTTAGCTGAAAATATTAACAGGAAACAATGATCCATATATTTAGTAAAAGTTACAAAATGCCTATCAATAGAGATAGGCACCACGTGCAACCTATAAACACACATTCTACAGTAGTATTTTGATAGGCACTCACATGCGTGCAACCCGTAAAAACACAGTCTATAGTGCACTATTTCTCATGTATACTGTCTCAATTTGAAGACCGCAATTTCTCATGCATACATAAATAGTATATCAGATCGGGTATCAGTTGTTCAACCCACGGATCCATAAAAAAGAAAAGCTTCCGCCCCTTCAAAAAAATGAAAAAAAAAAATCCCAATTTACCTTACGAAGTCAGCCATCATGCGTAGATAGCCTCTCATCCACTCATTCGTCTTCCCTTCTCGTATGGACTCCAATGCGTCTCTGCGGAACGGCCCTAGAGCCTAGATCTCCTTCCTCCGTCTTTTCCCTTTCAGTTCCCAACGTGATCCTCGCCGCGTGCATGGGGTGGTTGCAGTTGCCAACAGCCGGCGTCGCGCCGCAAATCTTGGTGTTCCTCGCGTGGCCTTGGCAAGGATATCAAAGATTCCTCCGTTGAGATCAAGCCTTAAGTGAATGATCGCCGGGGCTAGGGACGCCACCAGCAAGAGGGGTGGAAGCTCTGCCGCACGGTGCCTGGCGGACCAGAGGCGCTATGCAGGCATGCAGCACCGCCGAGCGGGCTCAGGATGTCCATCTTCTCCGGGTGATCCGACGACGCGATGGCTGAGTTGGGAGAAGCCTGGAGAAGGCGGTGCGGCGCTGCCGAGAAGGACAGGACATGGCTGAGGCGGAGTAGGGGACGGCCGGCGAGCGTAGCCGAGGCAGACCGGAGTTATTTAAAGTGGACTGCAGCGCGGCCGTTCGTTTTCGTCTCCGTGCGTTTGTTCTGAGTAATCGGTGGTGCTATGGTAGAGGAATCGATAGGCGCAATAATTTATGGACGACCATTATGCATGTTTCTCGGCGCATGCAGCCTTTCGGTGTGAGGGAGCGTGCGGGCCAGGTGGGGAGTGAAGGCAACATGCATATAGGTGGAACTGAAATTTGCTGAGGTGGCGCAAGAAGGATGAAGAAAAATAACTTAGTGGGGTTTGTTTATATAGAAGGTATAGATGATGGAGCTGATTGTTCTTTTGATGTCACATTGAAGCTAACATAGTAAATTTGGCAACTAGAAAGTGATAGGAGAATACATGATCTCTAGCAGGGCCTACCTGGGCAACTCGATAGAGCAAATTGATCTCTAACTGCATAATAGCACAAGGTGAAAAATATTTTATTGGCCATCTGTTGACTATCGGTTGTAACTACTTAAAATTATTTCCACATAATCAAAATGAACTGAAATGTCTGCATTGACTGCTGCTCCGTAATTTTTGTCGTAGGGCTTTATGTGTTTCACAAAGGTATGTGTCATCTGACTGACTAATTTTGTTCAGACTGATGCTGCCGAATACAGAGTATTCAAGATGAAGACAACCGAAGGGCCTCCTGGCCATTGGAACGCTACATATTATTTGTGTGTTGTATGACTCATGTAAAATATTTGAAATATTCAAACATCTCAACGTTCATTCTAGAGATTTGCTTTGAGTCTGATCGAAAAAAAAAAAGAGATATTTTGCTTTGAGGATTGGCCTTACGTTCCTTGCTCTATTTTGTGGCAAATTCTGGTCAGAACATGGTTGTCTACGCGCGCCATGCGCACACAGATCACTAGTACCATATGAGCTAGAGCCTAAGGTTCAGGTCTATCTTGCAACTCTGCGCCTCATCCTCCTCCTGCGTCGGCATTTCACGTGCGACGCCATGGTCGTCGCTGGTGGCAGCGCGACCGTCGACAGCGCCGGACCACCGGAGCCCAGCGATCCCGGAGTCGAGGACGGCCGGGGCAGGGGCTCTCGACGAGGAGCCGTAGACGTGAGGCATGTAGACTGGACGATCAATACTGGCGTGGCGGGTGAGCCCCGCCATAGACGACGGCTGCGCGTGCGCATGCGCGGCCCACCCGTGATGCACGCCGTAGAACGGCGCCGACGCGGCGGCAGAGCCCCGTCCGAACCCAAGCAACGACGACGGCCTGCTGCTGCCGCCGCCGACAGAGTACGACGGCGGCCAGGCGTGTTGGACGAAGCGCAGGTGGTGGTGGTGTGCCGGCAGAACGAAAGGGTCGGCGACGCCTCCGTACAGCCCGCGCCCCGCCGCCGCAGCGGCCGCGGCGGCGCCGCGCTTGGCCAGCGAGCGCTCCCGCTTGTGCGCGTTCTGGTGGCCGCCCAGCGCCTGCGACGTGTAGAACTTGCGCTGGCAGTAGTTGCACTTGAACGTGCGCTTCTTCTCCACGCCGCCACCCGACGCCGTCGTTGCCGTCCCCGTCGCCGGCGCCGGCGGCGCCGGCGACGATTGCTCCGCCGCCGCCATTGCCTTCTCCTTACCTTTCCCCGGCGCCACCGACTCCACGGCCGGCGGTTCCGAGCCGAGCACGCCGAGGAGGTCGAGCTCCTTTGTTGCCGATGACGCTTCCTCCTCCTCTTTCCCCGGCGCCGGCGGCTGTACCACCTCCTCCTCTCCGTCCTCCACCTGCTCCACCCCCATTCCCTCAACCTCCATGGACGCGGTGCGAGAGCTCGATCCCTTCTCCATATGAATCTCTCTCGTTTTCACTTTGCACTGGTGTGAACTTATTGATCGAGGGAGGTTTGGTGCCCCTACTTATACAAGAAACGAGAAGGGGCGAGGGGTTAAATGTGGAGATAATCTGGGGGACTGCAAGTTCACCTGCCAAATTTTGCAGATCACGCGTGATCATGTGTTGATTGGTGGAGATTAGGGGCTTTAATGCTCAGTAATCACACTTGTGATCTCTGTTGATCTTGCTGCTCCTCTGTTACAATTTACAGTAATCACACTTGTGATCTCAGTTGATCTCGCTGCTCCTCTGTTACAACTTACAGTAATCACACTTGTGATCTCTGTTGATCTCGCTGCTCCTCTGTTACAATTTACAGTAATCACAGTTGTGATCTCTGTTGATCTCGTTGCTGCCTCTATTACAATTTACAACATAAGCTGTCTCCTGCCAACGCATACGCGGCGACGATCCCGCGCGTTGGCCTCGCTCCCCGATACCCCGCAATCTCCATTCTCCCGCGCCTCCGACAAACTGCCCCCACCCCAATCAGCTCTCCGTAAGAAGGAAGGCCTCCATGTAAGTGTGAGCCGTAGCCCATCCAGCCCAACAGCCCCAATGCAACTCTAGCATCTTGTTTGTTAGACTGTCAGCCCATGTAAGTGTGGGCCGTAGAACATCCAGCCCAATAGCGCATGGTCTCTGTTCACACTGCCTAGTGGCCCAGTCCTATTTGACTTCTTGCTGCAGAATGCTTCTGACAAAAAAAGAAAAACGAAAAAAGTCTTGCTGCACAATTTAATTTAATTGGCATTACTTTCTGCAGCTTATTCTTGGCTTTCCTCTGCCTTGGACATGTTGCAAGGAATCAAATACACGTAGACATTTCCAGCTTTGCTATTGTAATAACACCCTGAACTTTTGGCATATCTTAATCCCCAACTAAGCAGCTAAGCATCAGTAACATAAGAAATAAACTACAAAAAGGTAGGGAGCTGCTAGCGATAGAACGTTCTATGATAGAACGCCCGTCGCTAGCAGGGCCCGGCCCATCAATCCGGGCGCCCACCGCACCCGGCCCGCGAGCAGCGCACGCGTATGCCCTCCCGCTCGGCCTCCGCCACCAGCTCGCCGACCAAGCACCCCGCCCTGCCTCGCCGGACCCTCGCCGGAGTTTCGCCGGACCCTCGCCGTGCTCTATGAAAAAAAATGAAACACCCAAACACACAAAAATGAAACATGGGGAGCGCGGCGAAAACATTGCCAATGAACCCACTTTGAAACACCGAGACATCACCCGAGAGAAACATTTGACCCGAAGGGGGAGGAGGCGCCACATCGGAGAAACATCTCGTCATATGTGCTCGAAACATCGGCAAACAACACACTGAAACACCGAGACATCGTCAGAGAAACATTGGATCCCATAGGGGAAGAGAGAGGAGGGGGCACATCAGAGAAACATCTCATCATATGTGCACGAAACATCGGCATGAACCCATTTGAAACACCGCGACGTCATCAGAGAAGCATTGGACCCGAAAGGGGGGAGGAGGGTGCCACATCAGAGAAACATCTCATCATATGTGCTTGAAACATTGGCAAATGATACACTGAAACACCGCGGCGCCATCAAACAGAAACATTGGATCCAGAGGGGGAGAGAGAGGGCGCCACATCAGAGAAACATCTCATCATATGTGCTCGAAACATTGGCAATGATACACTGAAACACCGCGGCACCATCAATAGAAACATTGGATCCCAGAGGGGGGAGAGGGAGGGGGCAAAAAATCAGAGAAACATCTCATCATATGAGCATGAAACATTGGCAACCAAAACAATGAAACATCGCGAAAAAAACATCGAGAAACGGGGGGGGGGAGTAGGTGGGAGGGAGGGAGAGGAGGAGGGGATGAGGAGGAGGATCCATGGCCGCCGTCGCCGGATCCGCAGCATCTGCGCCCGGGCGGCGGATCCGCCGCCGGGCCCCGAGATCTGGCGGCGTCCACTTGCCGAAACCCTAGGCCACCGGGTTCCGGCCATCGCCGGCGTGGGGAGGAGGGAGGAGGAGCGCGGGGAGGAGGGAGGAGCTCGTCACCGTCGCCGAAACCCTAGGGCGGCGGGGGTTCGTGGCCGCCCCACCGCGCGGATCCGCGGCCGTCGCCACCGGATACCACGGATCCGAGGGCGCCGCCGCCATGGGCGGAGGAGCGGAGGAGGAGCTCGTCGCCGTCGCCGAAACCCTAGGGCGGCGGGGTTCGTGGCCGCCCCCCCGCGGATCCGCGGCCGTCGCCGCCGGATACCGCGGATCCGAGGGTGCGGCCGGATCCGGCGGATCCGAGGCCGCGCCCGCCCCGGATCCCGCGGCCCACGGCCGCCCCGCCGCCATTGGCGGAGGGAGCGGAGGAGGAGAAGCCGACACCATGAAGGAGGGGAGGGAGGAGGAGGAGGCCGCCGGCGCGGATCCCGCCGTCCGAGCCGCCGCCGCCGGATCCCGCGGTCCACGGCCGCCGCCGCCATGGGCGGATGGAGCGGAGGAGGAGAAGCCGGAGGAAGCTCGCCGAGACCATGGGGGAGGGGAGAAAAAGGAGGAGGAGGAGCGTGGGCGCGCGGGAGGAGCTCGCCGCCGTCGTGGAGAGGTGGGAGGAGGAGGCTCCGCCGCCGTCGCCCATCGTCGGAGAGAGAGAGCTGGGAGAGAGAGAGTGAGCGAGAGAGAGAGTGAGGGCCGGGGGCGGGCGCGGGGAGCGGGTTGTGGTCGTCACCGTGGCGCGTGGGGAAAACCCGACTACGCCCCACGATGGGCCGAGCGCGTCGCGGCCCACTCCGTTCGACGCGTCGAACGTCTAATGTATAGCATTACCGAAAAAGGTATTATGACTTCTTCCTGCTCCATAATAAATGAACATTTCCTAGCTTGAGCATGGCGGATTGTTGTGTTCAGATTCTTGGCTTTCTTTCATAAGAAATGCCCAAGATCCTAGACGTGGATCAAACGAACGGTGATCATTCAAGTGAGCAAATTTTGGAAAGATGTAGCCAGCAATTGAGCATACCAGTGAGTAAATGTTTGAAAAAATATGGTCAGCTTAGCAAGAGAATACTAGAGAACAAATCAGCAGGAACTAAATGTTTGAAAAAATATGGTCAGCTTAGCAAGAGAATACTAGAGAACAAATCAGCAGGAACTAACTCCGAGAATAAAACAAATCCAAGGAAAAACTTCAAATAATTGCTGTGAGCGTGGATCGAACACGCGACCTTCAGATCTTCAGTCTGACGCTCTCCCAACTGAGCTATCCCCGCTTGGCTGTTCTGTCTCAAACATGTCAATTCTAATATGTAAAAGTAGTCATCCACCTTTTAAGACATAATTTCGAGCACCTCAGCACATCACACCTCTGGTGTGCATATATATAAGTACTGAATATGGTAATAGATTGCACGCATGAGAAACATATAAGTACTGAATATCTAAATGACATGTAGTAAAAGGGATACATGAAATTTCTTTAGTGTAATTGATTCATTAGGGTTTTTTTTTTTTTTTTTTTTTTTTTTTTTTTTTTTTTTTTTTTTTTTTGCTGTGCACATACATGGTGTTTCTAACCCTACTCCAAAAACAGAGGACTAAAGTTAAAATCACGAGTTTGTCTGTATAATCTCAAAATCTAAGTCATATGCTTCATGGAACACCAATATGAACACCCTCTTCAACTATTCCTGTATGACTGTATCATCCACTCTCAAAACTTCTGACTACTGTAATCTGTACAATCACAGAAATCCACACCATGACGAAGATCCATTTTTCCTGAACTCTTCACAAGGTGCAGGGAAAACATCATGCGCCTCCCCATACACAGACTCACAATGCCACCTTTCCTGCCGCCGTATGCCTCTTAAGCTAATGTTTCTGAAGCAGATCCCTTCATAAACTGCACCGGGCACTGCCTCCAGCATTGGTGCTCGCTGCAGGTCTACACCGACAACGTCACTTATTAGCACATTGCTGATCCTTGGCAGTGCGGTTCGGTCATAGTTGTCATCAGAATGGTCATCTGCACCTCGACTGAATCTTATCGGTACCTTGACCTTCTCCATCGTCACATTGGCTATGGTGATGTTGGTTATGTATCCACCCCGTCCTACATCAGTCTTGAGCCTCACAGCTTGCGCAGAATTCCATACGTGGAGGTCACGGACAAGCACATTAGATATGCCACCTGACATCTCGCTACCAAAACCTACACCTGAGCATGTCGGAGTTGTGCCTGAAACCCTCTGGATGACGATGTTTGTACTTGGTTTGCCAAGAGAGATCCCATACTGATCCCAACCACTTTTGACAGCAGCAAGATCATCTCCGCTTTCGATGTAGCAGTCTTCAATGCAAACTTCCGAGCTCGAGTCTGCCATTGTTCAGCAAGAGAGCTGTCAGTAAAGAGTTTATCCTTTGCAAAACAGATTCACTAGTGGTGAATTTAAAATATATCTAGTTGTTAAAATTTCCAAATATATAGAAAACCATGATGATAAAACTGCATTTGACTTGGTTAATTTCTAGAAAGACAAAAACAGCAGTACGCTAATGAAAATAACAGCACAAACCTGGATCAATGCCATCTGTGTTTGGAGCATTCAGGGGAGCCAGTATGGTCAAATCCTTCATCACCACGTTGCTGGCAAATAATTAGCAAAAAATCATTTTCCCTGAACTTCATTTATACATAGAATGAAAATGTCCCTATTAGGAAATGCAGTGGAATCAGCTTGGTAAACTGACCTGCAGTAGACCGGGTGTACTGTCCAGAAAGGGGAGTTGCGCAGTGTGACATTGGATATTAGGATGTTGGTTGAGTTCACAAGCTCGATGAGATGGCCTCTTGTGTGGTTCAAAGTTCGGTTCCACCATAGCTCCCACCACATATTTCCTTGGCCATCTATGGTCCCGTTGCTACCTGATATTTGTGAAGGGCATTTTCAACTCATACATCATAGTAATTCTTGATGCGATATGACCCATGTAAGTTCAAGCCTATGCAATTACTAAAAAAATGTTAATTTTGTTTTTTGTTTTACTCAAATTTTGATTTGTTAACTTAATGAAGGAAATTTTGATTTATTAATCAATCATGAAAGTAGACATAGCTAAGAATTCGCCATACCAGTAATAACAACATCATTTAATCCCTCTCCATGAATGAGGCTGATATGGCGTGGTCCTAACCGTTCCCTTCCACGCCCATAAGATGGCAAAGGGGCAATCAGAGGCCACTCTTCTGGATCCTGCAAATCATAGTCCAACTTGCTAGTCAATACTCTATATCTGCAGTTTTGTAATGAGCATACACAACTCTGAAGTGCTGGACATTGGCCTACTTAAATGTGAATACATAAATATTTAATCTAGAATCCAGTGCATGGTCCCCTTGAAGACTGTTTCCCCATGCTATCATGTTGGTATTATAAAAGCCATCATGTTGGCATTATAATGACCTGATGAGTCTACAGTACTGTACAGATCATGAGGCTGTGTCTTTCTAATGTTGCTTGCCTTGGTTGACACAAATGAAAAAACAAAATGGGCATAGATTGGCGTGTGCAATATTTTGGAACTGGCATTAGCAGCAAAAGATGCAAGATGGCTTTACAATTATCAATGTGTTCCAACTGAAGCTCACCAGTTCCCTGCAAAATCCTCTCAATTATACTCCACTTTATAGAATTCCGTCATTTTTACTAGCTGGAAACTCAACATGATTTCTCTAATGATATCAAAGCTGATTGCACTGTGGACAACATGTGAAGGGTGTAATAGCCCCAAATTAAACACCTTGGTTATGGTTTCAGTCCCATCTAGCTAATAATTGTTTGTTTTGTTGGAAAGTACCTGTAGCAGGAGAAGTGAACAGCTACGTTCTCAATTATGCTAGTTCCTTTGCAACCAATTCCTACTCTGAACCACCACACATGAATCATTAATACAGTACTATCAGAGTCCCTCCCTTTCTAGCAAATTATTCTGCCCAATCCTGAACAATCAACACATATTATCATTCCTAGCCCGTACATACTGTCACACTGGCTCCAAACCAAATGGACCAAAAGCAGGGGGATTATTGGTTCCTACACAAAGCTCCAAACCAGAGATTTTTGTGACCCACAATTGGCTTTAGCACAAACAGATAAGACGGGGTGGAAGCAATGTAAAGTGCAAAGGAGGCATCAACTGGGGCCAACAGCCCAATACCAGTCGTCCAGGTCCAAGTAGCAGTGGGGAGTGGGGACAAAGCAAAGGCACAAGACACAGTGGATTAGAATAAACATCAAATGTGGTGGCCGAGTTCACAAGGAACCATACAGAGAGTCAGAGACTGAGAGAGGAGCACCATGCCGTCCAAGTCGAAGCATGTGACTCCAATACATCACCTCCACTCCTCCACTGGCTGCACCTCCTTGTTTATTGCCGCCGGGGACCATGGCATGTGAGAGCACAAGCGCCGAATCTTCCTAGTTTGACGACGCTCATGCAGGTCGACGAGAATATGGATCGAAATCCCAATGTACTAGGCTCCTAATTAGTAATTATACGAGGTTATGAAAGAACTCTCTCATGTTCAGGTTTTGGAGTGGAGCACACAGAAATGAAATTGGAAAGTTCTGAACCGACCAATGTAACGAAATTTGCTGTCCATTGACAACTGAACAAAATCAAGCATTTTCACGCATGCTCGAGCAGAAATGGTAAGCAAAATTTGAAACCACTCGTACGGCAAAGCCAATGCAGCACGTCGAACACCACGAATTGAATTGAACAGAAAAAGAATCACGCAAGCAGTGGATGAATCGGTGACCTCACCTGGGAGCCGAGGATGACGGCGCCGCGGTGCAGGAAGAGCGTGAAGCGGCTGGTGAGGTTGAAGCTGCCGGTGAGCCACCGTCCGGGGGGAACCTCTAGCATCGCCCCGCCCGCACCGGCCCTGGCGCCCAGCTCCGCGACGGCGCGCCGGAACGCCGCGGTGTTGCGCGTGACGCCGTCGCCCACCGCCCCGAACTCCTCCACCGACGCCGTCACCGCGCGCGCCGGCCCCGCGCCCGCGTAGAACCCCGCGCAGCTGTCGGGATGGGAGCGCGCGCCGGCGTCCTGGGGGCGAGGGCGATCGGGAGGAGCGCGAAGGGTGGTAGGCGGTCAGAAGAGGAGGCGGGGAGGCGCGTGAGGGCCAGGTAGGAGGCCGCGGCGAGCAGGGAGAGGATGACGAGGAGCGGCGACGGGCGCGGCCATGGGAGGGGCAGGGGAGAGGGACGGGGAGAGGCGAGGGGGAGGGGTCGCCGGCGTCGGCGTGGGCGGCCGCGGCCTTGGTGGTGGCGTGCGCCATGGCGGGGCGACGCGCATCGCTTTGTTTTTTTGGACACGGCCGAAAAATAAAGGAGAGAGAGAAAAAGAGACGACGTGTCCGAAACAAGGAAATGGCTGGCTTTCTGTTTTTTTTTTGGCCCAAATTTCGTGAGCGTGTCGGAGGGGCACGGCAAGACACGGATGGGCCGGCCCGGCACGGCATGGCCCGGCCCAACTATAACCTGTGGCTTTTCTGTCTTTGTTGGGTTGGCCCTGGACAATCGTCTATGCAGGCTTATAGCCCATATGTCCATGGCGGGCTGACTTTTGGAGATTCAACAAGGTTACAGGAGAGCACGGGAGTTATGTGAAATCTTTGTGTACCATACCGCTTATGCGAGAGGACACCAACCCTGTTCATAAGCCAGTTTCTGGACACGGTGATCACCGCGTGGAAAGCGTGGTAAGCCATCTTCCAAATTTGATCAAAATCTCATGATATACACAAGGCAGGTTCGATGCCAGCGACCCCTTGAGAGCACATTACATGTGTGCTTAGCTTTTTTTAGCTTCCTTTGATCTTTTAATTTTAAGTTTTAACTCAAGTTGCGTATTTTTGCATCCACTCGTTTTAGGCTGCGTCATCCACTTACTAGGCAACCAAACAAGCCTTTTTTATTTCTCAAATTATATGAATCCACCGCGAAAGAAACTGCATAGAACCGAACACACCATAATCTGGCGACCTTCTCAATCTCATCATTACATGGCCGCTTACACTTTTTTTTTTTTTTTCTCTTTTGTTTCATGTTTTTTGTACTTCCAGACTATGTCTTTTTCCAGCTCGCCTTTTTTTTTCTATTAGCTCAAGAGTAAAAGAAGATGGAAGTGATGACAGGCAAAAGATGGACAAGATGAAACACAATTGCAAGGCAAAGGCATAACATTGGTTTTGTCTTTTTACCAACAATGTGGTGATTAATTAGAGAAAATGGATGGTCAGGTCTAGAGTAGATAACCACGGTAAAGAGGGGAAATCCTTAGCTAATGTGATTATCTAGAGTGGCGTGGTGAGGTGCAAGGCAAAACCTTTGACCAATGTTTTGAAAATGCTAATGTGGTGCTAAAAGTGTTGGCCATCCCGTGGAAGAATCTTTGGAGTTAGATGTTTGAAAATGTGTAAGAAAAAATGGCTCGGTGGACTATTTCCATGCTCACCTGAGAGTGTGTGGTCAAGCAGGTCAGTCCAATCATTCGTCAGAGCCCTACGGTGGTCACCAGAGCTTAGATACACAACCTTGCACAATGTGTTATTTCGGTGCTGGCTAGAGAGACGATAGCCCCAAAGCATAGGTCTAGTGCACAAAGGCGTGCACGAGAGATTTCAAATGGAGGCATCATAATACTTTGGTGTCGTCATATGTAGTCTCAAAAGCTTAAGTTTGTTTGTGTGTGTTGGAAACTATAATATGTGTTATACCCTGTCGGTGGTAGAGCTAGGGCCTCCTTCTGTTTAGGTTGTTTTTGGGCTGGTTGTCGGTATTTTGCAACCCATGAATTGTCTAGCGCTATGGGGGCTCAAGCCCCCTCCCCTTAGCCTCACTTTGGTCATGAGATCCAACATGGGCCTCGGAGAGAAGCAACAAATACTACAGGTAGATCACAATTCCAACTACCAATCAAACTGTTATCAATTAGGGGAAAAAATTATTTGTGCACGAGGATGCGACATGGGAGGAACTACCAGCCATGCCGCACACCACGTTCTAGTACAATACCATATGATAATTTTGTTTTTTCCTATCAATTGTCTGGCAAAGGAAATTGGATTTTCATGCACGCATAAGATTTGGCATTGCCCGTTATTTCCTTTTGTTTCATCTTGATAGTGAACCGGTTGATTTGATCAGTATAGCTGTAGGACACTCATCTACCTTGACTCTGCTACGGATATGATCCTCCCTGAATTGCTCAATGGTCTATGATTTTGGGCCAAGGCCTACTCTCTGGTTTTAATTTTTTCTGTTGCCTCTACCCTCTAGATATATGTTTTGTTGTTTCTAAAAAAAATGAAAATTGAAATGAAAATTTTTGTACGGCCTCCTTTAAATAGTGGATTTGGATCTTTTTTTTTAAAAAAAAAAAGGTCCTTGAGAAGATATATGGAAACATAACAGTTTAAAGTTGCCCGAATGGCTAAACCCTCAGTTTTAGCACTGTACAGTGCAGGCAAATCGACGCGTGCCATGTTATATGCATAAATGACGATTTGTTCCAAAAAAAAAAAAGGGGAGATGTTTCTCATGATCCTGATCTCGGCAAGCCGGAAACGAACTTCTCGATCAAGAGGGAATTGCTACTCACAAGTTGTATTTGACTGCAGATTCAACCTAGCATTGCCTGATTCCTAACTTGGAGGACAGCCCAGCCATTTTAAAAATGGGACCTCAGGTTTTGACGTCGCGTGTCGCATAATGTGACTATTTTACTCAAATTGCAGGTTGCGTGTGATAGGAGATATTTTTTAGTGAACTATTGTTATGGAACCATGTTAGGTGTACTACAACCTTTCCTGAATAAATTGATTTGTAATGTTGTTTTTAACTCAATTTTTTTATACTTGATTGAATTTATAGAAAAATAGGAATATTTATTACATCAAATGAACACAATATCATTTATGTTGTAGCTGTAATACCAATTTGGTTTTCTAAGTCATAACACTTATGTTTTAATAAATTTAGTTAAATTTTTAAAAAGACATAAGAGAACTTTAGAAATTGATTTATTAGGGACACAAGAGGCATGTAGTAGTAGTAACTGAATTTTCTATGGTATTTATGTTGCAAACAAGTCTTTTTTTTTTCCGAGAACATGCGCTGCATGTATTTCATTAAGAGAAGTTAGAAGGTTTTGTCTACATTCCACCTATCCCAATAGCGAGATTCCATCGGTCAAGGTGGACAACACACAACACACGGCGCCGGCATCAACACAGAGCTTTGAGTTTTATTCTAAAAAGTAACTACTTGTGCTTCGAGGCTGCGCTCAAGCGACCCTAGACGGCGAACAGGGGTGGGAGCGCCCTGAAGCCGGCCAACACCCACACGTCTCCCTCCTCGCGCACCCGTAGGAGGACGGTGGAAGGATGGGCCGATACGTGGTCGAAGGTCCGTCTGTTTCGCTCTTTCCACAGCATCCAGGACATGAGCATAACGAGAGAGTCGAACGCGCGCCGGAACCTTTCCGGCTTAGCCGCGCGGGAGGTCAACCACCAATCGACCAAGGAGGGTTCCCTAGCCATATTAAGACAAGTAAACGTTGTATGTGTATAGGGGGGAGAAAAAGAAATCCAAAATCCAAGGAGAGACGAATGGTTGAGATGTAGAAGATGACATTTTAGCGAATCCTATTAACTTAGGCCGGGATATCCATGCTGGGTTTATAAATGCACTTAGGCTGGGATAAGATATGCAGCATGTGAGGGCGCTTGCATTTTTGTTGAGAGAAGGGTTGGGGGGGGGGGGGGGGGGGGCATGTACTCATCATAATATATAAACATAATGTCATTGTACATATATCGTTATAAATAAATCAAAGAAGAATGCGACTACTAGGGCTACTGACAGATTTGGACCGGCGAACCGATTGCAGGTGGCAATGTAGCACGTGGACCACGCGCGTACATGCATCACTGAAAGCCATAGAGAAATACAAAATACTTGTGGGTGAGAGAGAGATTTTACATACAAAAGACTTGTGGGTGAGAGAGAGATTTTACTGGGCTATATTACTGTACTGCTACAGCGGACCGAGGCCCAAAGCTAGGAAGATATCCATGGCTACTGTAGACTGATTCCACGTGTATTAACCATGATGAATTTCTCAAAAATGCTCTAGTCTAGCTAGAAAAATGAACTTGGAAAAATTGTACATGTATGGATTATGTCCAGCATAACCTTCTTGTAGGACTATTGGTTACAGTCGTATAGGAAACAGAAGATTTTGTATGTAAATATAAACCGATAGAATGTACAAGCCTATGGATGCGCATGTTCTTGGTATATACGCCCGGAAATTTGAAACTCATGTTTTGTTTTGACGATGGGCCGATGCAAGTGCAGTGCAGAGGTACGGCCGGCTGTCCTGCAGTAACTGCCGCGTCGGATTCATCACGTATCAATACTAATGCAACCATCAACCATGCCACCATCTTAATTTAAGGCTCACGGAGTAAGCAATAACCAGACAAAATTGGAGGCACGTAGTACTTGCTCTTCTGTCTTCTTCCAGATTAAATTTAATAAATTTGCATATTCTACGTTGGCAGTTGCATAGATTACGGTAGTTGCGATAGCAGTGTCGACATTACAATTACAATGGTGCCGTATCGACCTGATGCAAGTCGGTTGATTTGTATGTATTGTACTCCTATATGAGAACAATATATCCCTAACACAATGCTTACATCATAGACAAGATGTTTGAACTTATCAGTCTGGCTTAGCAGTCATAGTGTAGTGTAACAAAATAACACCAGTCGGTTTATTAGCCACCGTATAAATTATTAGACGAACAAGACGATATATACTATGTGCAGCCAGCTCATGGTTACCATAACTTCTCGTTGTTGTTCGCAACATCAATAGACAACAAAATCAAATGGCGGATTATCTGGTCAAACAGGCTCTTATCTCAGTAAATTGTAATCAACATAGTTTTCACGGAGATTGTGAGTCTATAGCACATCTACGAGAGTGTCCTATTCTTTTGGCACTCCAATTTGTAAGCTTAAACTCTGTATCCATCCTAACAGCAAGTTGCTGTTAATCAATGTTATGCTAGTTTTCAAAAAAAAAAAAAATCTCATTTTTTAATACAATAAATCTGCATGAGCCTGCAGATGCAGATGGTGACATATGTACATCTGTCTCTCTCGATCTGTTCAACTTTTGTTTAACAGGTTTCATTTTTAAACAGAACCGCTCAATTCAACTTAGCATTGCTCGATTATCTAGAAGCAATAGAGAAACTGAGAGAAGAGAGAGAGAACTAATACTAATCTGCGTTTTTTTCTAAAAAAACAGATGTTTTCTCCATAAAAAAAGATTTTACTAAGCTGCTACTAGTAGAGCAGATGGAGGCGTAGAGAAATTGTTTGATGTGCGAACCGCATGTTCTGGGTCCGGATTATATATATGATCGCAAATTCATAAGATACCTTCGATATTTTTATAATTAGGTCTTTGGTTTTTCTTGTGATAAATTACTCGGATTGTCTTAAACTGTTGGTTTAAACAGTAAATTTGTCTGACTCCTCTTTATTAAGGATGAAGCCGCATACTATTTTTTTTCACGTTTTCCTTTTTTTTTTTAAAAAAAAAGAGATACCGCAAGTGCTGTTAACTAATTAGTGTTTTTCCCCAGAAGTATAGATTATATTTTGACATCGTAGTTAGGAAAATCCTGCATTAAAAGTCGTCGTACATACTATGGGAAATAGTAGTAGACGGCATAGAGATGAACAAGTCAATTTGGCGGCCAACGAATAGTGAAGATTATAGGACTCGGCGTGTATATAGTATAGTGTATAGGTGTATTTGTACACCATGCACAGTGTGGGTATGTAGCAGTACTTCTCAGTACTCGCTTGAGTTGGGGTACATATACGAGTACGCGTGGAAAGCAATGGGTGTGGTTGACGACAACGGACCAAACGTGCGAGCCATCACCAACCCATACATGCAAGTGCATCCAGGTAGTTGGTAGTACTGTACTAGCATGAGTTTCTCTTTCTTTCCCTTTTTCAAAAAAGTAATAATTTATCCCATAAAAAAGTAACAATTTATACATTCTTCCGTCGTGGAACTAGCTAGTGTAACAATATTGTAGGAGCCGTCACCTACTTTGGATCTTGGATTTCTACCACCAGTGCGCTGCTGTCGCAATGGTACTTATTTTGTACGTAGTCCTGAGAATCACGCTAAACATCACGAAATACATTTTGAATACAAATCGTACTCTTCGAAGGAGATATTGGGTGAGAGATATCATCATCACAGGAAAGTTACTTTTTTTTGTCTCAAACCTCTATTTATTTGCTAGACACTGAAATTTAGTAGAGACAAGGCTACGGTGGCGGCTGAGGGCATGGCGGCAAGATGAAATGCGGTGGATCGAACTCGATCTACCGGCGGCACGGATCGGGATTGAGCGAGCTTGGCTTCACTGCGACAACAGATGCCATCGTCGGCGCCACTCTCGTCGTTCCAACCTGGATTGTGATCCTGACGGATGGGTGCTCAAAAACTTCTTCGCATCCGCGAGATTGAGCATCTGCTGCAGTCCACCTCAACGCCGGTGGTTTCCTCCGGCTTCTGGTGATTCAGATTTGGCGGCGTCGGCTGGTGTCAACGATCTACGTCGTCAGCGGATGCGGCCGGCTTCTTTTCTCGTAGAATATAGGTTGGACAGTTGTCCTACGTATCCTTATTCGGTGTACTTGTATTTGAACGTGTTTATTTCTATTAATTAATATAGGTATACATTATAAAAAAAATAACCTAGATGGAGTCAGGAGCCCATTACTAAATGTCTAAGGTGTACTTGGTATGGATCAAGTGTGGTGTAAGAGCAAGTTTAATAAGAGCATGGTTAAGCGGATTGCATGAGTTTGCCACGTCATATACAGCCAACTAACAGCTCACATGTACAATGGTTTGGTTGAGACACAGGCTGTATCATTAATGACAGACCCACCTTTCTCTCTCACAAAGTACATGAGAAACTGTGCATCAGCTGACTGTAAGCTAACAACCTACTCCTCTTCTCTTTCCTCTTCTCTCTCTTCCAACTCAGCACAAAAGTGAGGTGACAACTCTTGCAGCCCGCTTATATCACCTTATAATACTTGCTCTAATGGAGAAACATTTAAATCTGGATCTTTATTGAAGCATTTATAAGCTCAAGTAGATTCACACACCAAGTATGTTTTTGGCCATTTTGTCTGGAAAATAGTAAAAAAAAATGCCCTTGACATGTGATACTCGAAAAAAATAGCCACAAAACACATCCACAGTTTCATAGGCCATGTCCAGGAAATGTGTGTTTTTTGAATCCTACATCTTGTAAAATAAAATCAATTTTATGAAATGAGTTTTTTTTTTTGTAAAATTTATAATGCTTGTGAAATTATTGTCAGTTTTGGATATGATCTATCTAAGAGCTTCGGAGAGAGCGTAAAATGGTGCTAATTTAGTTGGGGAGGTAGCTAGAGTAGCGAGGAGTCGTCCCCTAACCTCCAAATTCTTGCACCATTTGTCTACCAATCTCTCCCAATCCAGACAGCAACCCGACTCCGATGAACATGCAAAGAGATGGCAACTCGCAAAGACCGCAACTCCCAATAATCTAAATCCTTGTTGAAACATTTCTAAGCTCAAGTAGAATCAGACACCAAAAGCATTTTTGGCTGTTTCGTTTTAAAAAGTAAAAAACATGGTCGAAAAGTAAAATATGTCAATGACAACATGTGATTCTCAAAAAAAAAAAAAAAAAAAAAAAAAAAAAAAAGCCACGAAACGCATTGACAGTTTCATAGGCCATGTCTGGAACAAATTTGTGTGTGTTTTTTTCTCGTTAATACTACATTTTATCTTGTAAAATCAGACCAATTTTCACAAAATAGGTTTGAATTTTGTAAGATATATTCCATTGTTGTGAAATTCCTATCTCTATGTAATATAGGGTCTATCTAAGAGCATCTTCAAGGGTTATGCATTTGGACTACATTTACTAATTTGCATAAAACTCTAAAAAACCCTCTCCAATGGTATGCATTTAGCCTTTGCATTTTCATTAACTTGGCATTTGGAGGGGGATACTTGGCATATATGCCAAGCCCTCGCGCTGGCATTTGTCGCATCTTATCCGACGTCCCGCGTCATGTGACTCTGCATATACCACATCCCTCCACCCATGCTGCCTATTTTGGGTAATTGCCAAGTCAAAATTGTAAAACGATTGGAGATGTCCTCTTTTATTTTTTTGCATTTTGTTTTGAGAGCTGACAAATGACTACAAATACCAAAGCAAAAATGCAAAACCCTTGGAGATACTCTAAGAGGTGAGGAGGCCCCGAAACATATGGTGCTAGTTTAGTGGTGAAATTAGCTAGAGTGAGGAGTCCCTTAACCTCCAAGTTCTTGCACCAATTGGCTTTACCTCCCCCTCCCAATCCGGACAGCAACCAGCCGATTCCGGTAAACACGCACAATTGACGGCAGCTCGCAAAGACGGAAGGAAGGAAAGAAGAAAGAAGTCACAAAAGTCATGACGGGCGGCCGGCGTTGTGTCCGCGTCAACGCTATCGTCACCACACGGAATTGACCCGTTCAACCACCCACACCCCCCCGTTATTCTAAGCAAGTCTTCTCCCGTCTCCTTCCTTCCTTGCTTCGCCTTTGCTCTCCAGCCTTCTTCTTCCTCCTCTCCTTCCACAAGCCAGCCAAGAAATTCCCCAATCCCCAATCCTCCCCTCCCATCTCCTCCAATCCAATCCTTTCCAATCACCAGGAGGAACCAATCCATCCACCCGCGCGCTCCACCAAATCCTAGCCATGGAGTGCGAGCCGGAGGAGCTGCAGTTCTTGGGCGTCATCGGCATCTACCGCCTCTCGTCGTCCATCCTCACCGGCCCCCACCGCCCGCTCTTCGCCCGCATCGCGGCGGCCTTCGCGCTGCCCCTCTCCGCGCTCTTCCTCCTCCACATCGCCATCTCGCACCGCCTCTTCTCCCACATCGACTCCGACGACACGGCGCTCGACTACTCCTCCCCGGGCACCGAGTCCCAGCGCCGCCTCCTCTCCCGCCTCGCCTCCGACTGGCTCGCCCTGCTCGCCTTCAAGTCCGCCTACCTCGTCGCGCTCCTCCTCCTCTCGCTCCTCTCCGTCGCCGCCTCCGTCTTCTCCGTCGCCTCCGTCTACGCCGCCAAGCGCGACGCGCTCACCTTCCCGCGCGTGCTCTCCGTGGTTCCCCGCGTCTGGCGCAGGCTCGCCGCCACGTTCCTCGCCGCGTTCGCGCTCCTCTTCGCCTACCACGCCGTGGCCCTCGTCGTCTTCGTCGCGCTCATCTTCGAGGCCGACAACGGGTCCGGGCTCGCGGGCCTCGTCGCGTTCCTCGTCGCCGTCGCCTACCTTTTGGGACTCGTCTACCTCAGCGTCGTGTGGCACCTCGCCAGCGTCGTGTCCGTGCTCGAGGACTTCAAGGGCTTCGCCGCCATGCGCAAGAGCAAGGACCTCATCAAGGGGAACGTCGTCACGGCCGGGGCCATCTTCTTCACGCTCAACGTCGTCTTCGCCGTCGTCGAGCTGGGGTTCCGCGCCTGGGTCGTCAGGGGCGGCGGCGGATCCGGCGCGGCCTCGAGGCTCCTCCTCGGACTCCTCATGCTCGCCGCGCTCTGCTGCGTCGTCATGTTCGCGCTCGTCACCCAGACCGTCGTCTACCTCGTCTGCAAGAGCTACCACCACGAGAGCCTCGACAAGGCCAACATCTCCGACCACCTCGAGGTCTACCTCGGCGACTACGTCCCGCTCAAGGCGTCCGACGTGCAGATGGAGCACTTCCAGGTCTGATCAATCTCTGAATGAATTTGATGCTTCTTTCTTTCTTTTTCACGGCCTGCAAGTGCAAATCCATCCATCAATCCTTTCTGCTACTGCTGCTGGATTTGTTACAAATCCATCCATCCTCTGTACAATGACCATCCGCAGGCAGTCAGGATTGGGAATCTGTAATTTCACATACGGACGGACAGCAATATGCATGTGATGAACATACTCTACTTTAGTAGTACTTTCTAGACAGAATTATTGGGAATTTGGGTTGGGGACAAGAATAATTCCAATCTGTACTTTGTAAGGCATGGGGGTTGGTGTAGGATGAGTTTGCTTCTCCTTTTCTTGTGGCAAAAGCAACAATGGACATACTATTATCATATGAAATGAGGGTAGGTTAATTTCATTCTCAGGGACTGACTGACAGGGTTGATTTCCTTATTTTGCCCATGGCTGTGATACAAAGATGAATAATGGATAGGCTCAATTTTACAAACTTATTATTACGGACTAGTATCGGCAAATGCATGGTGCTTCTTTGTTATATGTTATCAGCTATGGAGATCTAGAACTGAGGGATGAGAATAAGTGAATTGCTTTCACTAACTAATATGCCTTATTCTGATGAATGCCTGATTGCGATGGCGGTAGAGATACGCAATTCAGTCAATTGTGTCTATGATGGTATTCACCATTTCTACATTTCCTGCCACTGCCGTGTTAGGACTGCAATTAGCAAAGGTGTGGTTGTGCTTCTCTAAACAATCTGTGATTCAGAATGAATTGGGCGGTCTATGACAGCCACATCTACCTTAGTCTGGTCTAACAATTACTGCCAGTGCTACAATTGGCTGTTCTACTCTGCACGTCTCAATCAGCTGTGTTATCTATTACTCCCATTTTTGAAATTACTGCTAGTTCTACAATTGGCTGTTCTACTATGCACGTCTCAATCGTCTGTGATGTCTATTAGTCCCATTTTTTATTGCTCCCTTCGGTTTTTTATTTGTCCCAAGTTAAATATTTCTATCTCTGACCATCAAATTTCAAAGTTTATATAGGTCATAACAACATAAGTTTTATGTTTTAGATTCATTATGAGAACTATATATTATGAGAGTATTTCTCTAATGAATCTAAAAACCTTTTAAGACGAATTTTATTTTATATAAAGACTAATATGTGTGACATAAAATTAGTATAGTTCGGTAGGATATGAAATATATTTTCATACCATACTTTTTTTGGGGGTAAGATGTTAGTACCAGTTTATTTAAAGTTGGACAAAATTAAGTTTCAATTCGGACATTCATGCCGGAGGGAGTATTCGGCTCTCTTTTTTTTAAGAAAAAAAAAGACTCTATTACCAAAGCTTTTTCTTGTAATAGAAATGTAAAGGAAAAACGTACTTCATGCCATTTCCCCTCCTGCTTCTGTATTTTCGCGGACGTCCTGATCGAGCAATTCCAGGTGTGGCGAATTTCCGAATCCCGATTCAATGCCACCTCCCCTGTTTTCTCTGCTTTTTGGCGAATTCCTGAATCCCCTGTTCCGTGCCATCTCCCCTGTTTCCTCTGTTTTTTCGCAGGAAGAGGCAGGCTTGGATTTCGTAATGTAATTTTACACACACGCCAACAACATCCACGTGTCATGAATATAATTCTCTAGCCCTATGAATCGGGAATTCGGATGATGGTATTATTTGTTGGGGACAAGAAGAATAATCCATGCTCATTTGTGCAAGAGAGACAGTGTTAATCATAACATGCACCGGGTTAATCACGACCCATCAATAGTTGAAGAAGATAACCCAAAAGTAAAGGACACCACTACACCAGTCCGAACACACTTCAATTTACTTCAGTGAACTGAGGATATGGCCAATCGACATACCAAAAACTAAGATAACTACAAAAAAAAAAAAAAGGTCAAAGAACAACACAACCACATTATTCCCAAAAGAAGAAGAGGAAGAACAACAACTGAGGCCCAGCCCGCGGGCCCTTTCCTTCTCGCCCGTTGTGAAATTTCCAGCCCATCCCGCCTACTTACAAGGTGCAACTGGCTGTGAAGTGGGCCCCGTGGTCAGCGCTGATTCGTAGTTTGATTTGGCTCACAAAGAGGACTTATGTAAATTTGTAATCAACAAAACAAAAGGAATATTTATTTCTCGTAGAATATAGGTTGGACAGTTGTCCTACGTATCCTTGTTCGGTGTACTTGTATTTGGACGTGTTTATTTCTATTAATTAATACATATATATTATAAAAAACAGTTACATAGATTCTAATTAATTAAACTATAAACTAAACCTAGTCTTTTTTTTTTACAACAACTAAACCTAGTCTAGATCCTCGCTATCCAAGCTAGGACCGTCCTTACTTTGCCGTAGGACCATCCTTCCTTTGTGGCTTTACTTGAGGCTGACTGGTGGCCTCCCCTCGCTCATCCTCGTCGCCACCCTCATTGTCATCATCATCCTCCTTCTCAGCGCCATCGCCGTTGCAAAAAAAGTGTTCGTCGTAGGTGTCCAACAAACATCTATCAGGCGAGCTCTTGGCGCTGGATCCCTCCTCACTAGTGCTTCACCAGTAGTCGGCTCGGCGTATAAATCCGGATTCGAAGCGGACCCTGTAGATCATTGCCGGATCCAATCGTCACCCGATAGTAAATACACTTTTCATCATCGGTTCCTTGGGTTGGCTCTACGGTCACAAAAGTTCCCGGTACATAGGTACGAGAAACACGGTTCATGGAACGTGGAATACTGTTTTTGAAAGGATTTTACAATGTTGGAACGAAAAATGTTCCACGTTCCCGGAACACGGAACACGGCACCGTACCACGTTCCCGGTGACTGCGTTGGGTCAATGCGCCCTTCCATCCCTCCAACTAGCAACGATAGGGTGTTGCGATAACACTTTCTTTAGTAGTACAATTATAAGTATATAATTAGTTGTTATTTTAAAATGACATGTATAGTTAGTTAACTATTCTATTCCATCCGTCTAACCAAATAAAAAAGATAAAGAATGGATAAATTTATCCTAAACTTCATGAATGACGACAACCTATCCAATTTCGCTCTCAAACCAAACACACCCATAGTTTCTTGTTTAGCTGTCACTGGTCGTGATCATGGGTTCGGCTTGACCTTGTCAGTACTTTATACCGGTGGACTCCGGTCCAATCTATCTCTGTCTTTCCATTACATGGAAATAATTAAGCCCCAGTTTTAATTTCATCCTTTTTGAAAGATAATAAAAAATTAAAAATGTTGTGGAGTGAATTCGGGCAAAACTTTACTTAAATCCTATTAAGTACCCACTAAAACAATGCAATATGCTACCATTGAAAAAAGGAGTGCAAAGTTTATAGGTTGGGTTTAGGTGGCAATTGGAGGTCAGCAATGTTGCTCTCCAACATCTCAAGGACTTTGCCCATGGAAGGCCGATCAACTGGTCTGGGCTGTATGCACCACAAGCCAACTATGATCATCTTCCTCACGAGCACTTCCGTGGTGTCGCTGCTGCTGATCTCGCCAGTCTCGCTAGTTGCGAGGCCACAGAACTGATCCAAGTTTTCATACAGCCATTGCGGAAAATACTTGCTGCTGCTGTCGTTTGTACTGACATCGATTTTCTTTCTTGCTCCGACCATCTCAAGAATCATCATGCCATAACTGTACACATCAGCCTTACTGCCCACTGGTCCGTAGTTTCTTGAGAACACTTCAGGTGCTATGTACCCTATCGTGCCTCTTGCCCCGGCAATGGAGATTCTACTCTCCTTTTGTCGGCCCAGCTTAGCTAATCCAAAATCTGATATCTTTGGACAGAAATCCTGATCTAGCAGAATGTTTTGTGGTTTGATATCAAAATGCACAATGGGGGTATTGCATCCTGTGTGGAGGTACTCCAATCCTCGCGCGATTCCTATGACAATATTGAATAATTTATCCCAACTCAAAGTTTCTTCTCCTTCAGTAGAATTGTTGCCAAAAGTGTACCTCTCAAGGGAACCATTGGGCATGTACTCGCAGAGGAGAGCTCTTTTTGAACCTTGAAGGCAATATCCTACCAGAGTAACAATGTTGACATGAGATGTTCTGCTAATGCTGGCCACCTCGTTCATGAATTCCTCACCATCGCCATCCATGCCCTTCAGCATCTTAACAGCTATCTCACGACCATCAGGCATGTTGCCTTTGTAAACAGCACCATAGCCACCTTGGCCAAGCTTGTGAGCAAAAGACTTGGTCATTCTTTTCACTTCCGAATAAGTGTAACCTTTGGGGTGTAAAATTCCTTGCTTTTGCAAAAAAGATTCAAGCCTTGGTGAATTTCTTGGCCGTCTGTAACATGGTATCATGCCATAACACCTCTTATAACACATCCAGACTATGAGAGCAATTAAACACAACCCAGATAGGCCTGCTATAATATCTGAAAATAGACATTAAATAACATTATCTATGTGAGATTATGCTGCAAAATGCCAAGAACATTATTTATTTATTTATTTATTTATTTATTTAAAGGAACAGTCATGCCAGAGAGCTGCCTGCTGTTCTAAAACAAAGAGAAACTCCTTTATTGACCAGAACTCAAAGAAAAACACATGGGTTCAATGTTCGTTCCTTTTACGAGTTTATATCAACTTGATGTATTTTTCCTTTAAATTGGTAGTAAAGTTCTCTCTCCCTTCCAAATTAAAAGAAAAGGACGTTTTGGCTTCTTTAGATATATATAACTTTTGCTATGCACCTACACATTATGTTTAGTTTTTTTAGGAGAACACAATTTGTTTAGATACATAGCTAAAGTAGAAATTCCAAAATGTCTAATAATTTGGAATTATTTGAGTATTCCATTATCAGAAAAATAGCCCATGTGCTCCTTCTTGGGCTTTTTTTTTACACAAGATCGTAGTTCTTTATGTCAAAAAATTCTAGCGTTAGCCATGATATAAGTAATATCAATGGAGTTTTTGTTTGACGCACTATTATCAAATATTATTATTTTTTGCTTGCAATCGTGCTAGGCACGTTTTTCATTAAGTAGAAAAAGTTCTGTTAACATTTTAGCAGCTCTAGTAATTGCAAGGTTACTGAAGCCCCAAGCAGCACTCTGCTCGCATTAGATTGTAATTACGTAACAACTAATTGGCGACAAAGGTTGAAGCTAGCAACGTATTATCAAATATTAGTATAAACATGGAGAGGAAATATATGAAGATATTCCCAATTAAGCATATTTCTGTTGGTCGTATAAATAAAAATAATCTTCAAAGCACATATACAAGCAAGGGATTCTTACATATTCATTAAGCATATTTCTGTTGGTCGTATAAATAAAAATAATCTTCAAAGCACATATACAAGCAAGGGATTCTTACATATTCATTAAGCATATTTCTGTTGGTCGTATAAATAAAAACTAATCTTCAAAGCACATATACAAGCAAGGGATTCTTACATATTGTGATCCTTTTCTTTCGTGATGCATTACCGGAGCCCCCTGGAAAATGCGAAGTAAAACCATTTTGATCACCAATATGTACATTAATTAACTCAATAATTGAGTAGATCAAATGCAGAATCTCGTTTTGTTTGTCAATCCCAACCCAGATTGTTCCATATACTTGCCATGTCACCTAGATACTACACATAGAAAACTATAGCCACAAAGGTGGATCAGTTCTTCAAAATAAATAGATTTCATTCCAATCACATTTCTTTCTCAGCCCCCTTTCCGTTTGTTCATTTGTGTTGAGCTAGCTAGTTGGTTTACAAATACAATTCCTTTTTAAGATCGGGGATATAGTCCGTTTTTCATTAAGTAGAAGGGAGGGGTCAATAGACCTAAACATAGTTGATACAAGAGGATTCGCAGGTAATCCATGAATTGCCAACGAAAACCCCAAACACATATACAATTCCTTATCTCTCGTCCTATTGACTCTATAGCCACATCATTTTTTCTTCCAAACTACTCCATCCGTCCCAAAATAAGTTTCGTTCTCGCTTCCCGAGAAATAACTTTGATTAGTTATATATTAAAATATATAAATATTTATGCTAAGTGATTAGTATCATCGAAAAGATCTTTACGTCTAGTTTTTAACAAATTTATTTGGAGATACAAATATTGCATATATTTTTTATAAAGCGAGTCAAATTTGTGGCACGAAAATCCAAAATGTCACTTATTTTGGGAAGGAGGGAGTATCGGAAGACATCCTCTCAGTCGCTTGTTGACCCAGGCTCCCAGTCTCTGCCGCCGAGTCTCCCCACCGCGTCTGCTCCCAGGCCGCCGCCGCCGAGTCACACCACAACATTTGCTCCTAGCCCGATGGGCCAGCCTAGGCACGGCCCGAGAAAACACGGCCCAAGCACGGCCCGACACGGCGACCTGCGTGCCCGTGCCTGGCACGGCCCGCCCCCGTGCCCGTGCCTGGGCCGCCAATTCGGCCCATGGGCCAGCATGGGCACGGCACGAATTTTGGGCTGGCACGATGCGGCCTGTTAATCCTGTACCGTTGGATGAACTGAGATGCATTACAGCCGTTGGATGCGTGTATAAAATAGAAATCCTAACCCTAACTCCCTTATTTCCCTTCAGAATCAGCACGGACGGGGCACGGCCGCCTCCACCTACAGCCGCTCGGCTTCGCTCCGTAGCTTTCTACTCTCTTTCCGTTCGTCCCCTTCTACTCTCTTCCCCAACCACTCTACTCCCTTCCTCCATGTCCAGCTAATCGGAGCTCCCTCGGTTTGTCATCCCAGCGGCGGTGGCGCTCGGCTGCTCACGGCGTGGGCAGCACACGGTGGGCAATCGGGAGCGTCCCTGCGGTGGTGGCGCTCGGCCGTGCTCGCGGCCGGCGGTGGTGGCGCATCGCCGAGTGAGCTCCTGGACTCCTGCTCGACGACCACGATGGCGCGGCAAGGGGCGAGCGATGAGCAGCACCAACTTCCTGCGACGACAGCGACGACGCGGCGCGGCTTGGCTCTGAGTTGGCACGTCGGCACGCTGGGCTGCCGTGCTCATGAGCACGGCACGACACGGGTAACTGGCCATAGGGCCGTGCCTGGGCCTCGACAGTGGCACGGCGGCACTATCAGGCACGGCACGGCGGTCCCCCGTGCCGCATCGTGCCGTGCCTCGCCGTGCCCGTGCCCGTGCCCGTGCCGTGCCGGGCGGCCCGTTTGGAAAACTATACTCCTAGTTACAATTTTGTTGGTGATGTTGTAAATTCTAAGTATGTGTACTCTTGTACCCTGTTTGAGCGGTAATTTATACTACCGATTTATATTACCGCTCCAATGCATATGAAGGTTGGGAATTCTTACCCCTACCCCATCACACACGGTGACTCGTCATTTTTTTTTCGAAGGGCACTAACTCATGCTATAGAAGGTATCCTAGTCATTTCATTGCTCTAGTACCTAATATCATTCAAAATTCAAATTGTAAGTAAATCAAATGTGACTTTTAACTCCTACTGGTTCATTACCGCGTACGTGTTATTAATGTATAATTGTTAACCCAACCATGTAGCTCAAAATAAATAGGGTAAGCACAATAGTATATGTACTCTCACAGGTAAAGGAATGCCTTATAGTATTTATTTACTTACCGTTGCTCAGAAGCTTGGCACTGTAATCAGTGGCGGTGTCATAGTAGCGGTTCCACAGCATGATGCCGCCGTAATTTGTTGCGGAGCCCTTCACCACCGGCAGCACATGCGACACTAGGTCTGTGAGGACACATGGTTTTTACCATAACCATTGTGTGGACCTTTGTGTGATGAGTGATTGTCAACATGCCAACACAAGGCGTGTGTGTGTGAGTCTTACTAACCGTGGCACGCGGCTTCGTGTCAAACAATGGTGTCTCTTGGCTCATGTTGTCTGCAGTGTCGAGCTCGGAGACGGTGGTCGACGGTCGGTGAAGATCAAGTAGGGCGTGCCGTGGCCGACGGACCGGGTGCGGTGAAGGGCGGACGTGAGGCTTGGATCGAGGGACCTGAGGACCGGGTGGCCAGCCGTGGTGGCTGACAGCTGGGACATCGACGAGTGCAAGTGTACACGGCGGGGGATGCGTATGGGCTACGCTACTCGCGGAGGGTTTGGTGGTTTCGCCTCAAAACCATCGGCGGCGGGTTTCCCTGGTTTGCGCCTCAAAACCGGGGCGGAGGTCCCGATGCGGACGGACGACACGTGGCGGCATCGGGGAGATTGCTTGGAAGCAAGGCTACCGGTGAGGAGGCGCGGTGGCCGTCGGATCAAGTGAAGCCTGAGTTGGACCCTTATGCCCCCGGCTAAGTGGTGTGGCTCTTCATGTATCCAAGGGCAAAGAAGGAATGTAAAATAGACTTGCCCCTATAAATAAAGGATGAGGGTCTCCCTTCCCCTCACCTCTTCCATTTCCATTTCCTCCTTTTAGGATTTCCCTTCCTCTAGTTCTTTGTGTGAGAGAGAGGTCTCGCAAATCTTTTGATTTGTACTCGAACCAAGTGTATGGCAAGCGAGCGCCTAGTCTCTTTGTTTCCTCCGGGATTAAATCATGTGTCTGTGATTCTTGAGTTGAATTTGTGATTTTCCCGAGATCCCTTTTTGCCTCTTGTGTTCCCAACTCGATTTCTTTGATTTGAGGCCGTTTGAGATGATTTTTCTTGCTATGGATTGATCTAGGACGTGAGTGAAGTGATTCCACCGAAGGAATTTGTCTAACTCCTCACGAGATCGGAGATCCATGGAGTTTTTCCTCTAGGTGTGCTCAAGATCCACTTTTGGGGATTTTTGTGATTTCTTCCTCCTCTCATCGAATTGAGCGATGATCTCCTGGAGATAGCTCCCCAACCGCATCGAACATGCCTGTGAAATTTGGTTCCGAGTTGGTTTTGATTTGGAGGAGAAATCAAGTTTTGGGGACTTTTCCCGTCTTTGTTCCCGCAAGAACCGGCTAGGCCGACTTGCAAAACCGGCCAAGCCGACTTCGGCCGGCCAAGCCGACTTGGGTCCAAGGAAAACCGGCCCTCTGGACTCTCCCCGGCCAAACCCGCCAAGCCGGCCAGCGATCGGCCAAGCCGGCCGGCCAAAACCGGCTCGCCCGGATAGCCGGCCCGGGTTGGCCGGAGCGGCGAGTCGGCCGGGCCGAGTTTCAAGCCGGCCAAGCCGACTTGAGTGCCCTCGGGGCTGTTTTGGTTGCGTTTTGGTCATCCGGTCTCCGTTTTGCGCCTTTGTTTGGCTCTCTCGGTTGTCCGTTTTCGTGTAGGTCGTTTCGGTGCGGTCTTGTTTTCCGGCGACCGCACTCGGAGCTTTGTCTTTGTCTCACTTCTCCTCGATAGAAGTCGAGATTTGCGTTTGCATCAATTCGATCAAGTAGTGATCCGCTGTGTTCCTAGGGAACATCCACCCGTCTCAGGGTCGTGATCACTACTGCGTTGTGTTTCGGTTCTTGGTGTGTGAATCTGGGATATAGGCTCTGAATTTCGAAAGGAAATTTTTGAAGCTCCCATTCACCCCCCCTCTGGTCGCTCTTTCCGGTCCTTCAATTGGTATCAGAGCCGGTTAAGGATCACTTCACCTTAATCGGTCCGTGATCCCCGAAGGCGACATCATGGAGAACCGTGGGCTTGGAAAGCCACCGCACTTCGATGGCAAGAACTATCCCTATTGGAAGATCCGCATGTCGGCGCATCTCCAAGGGATTGATTCGCGTGTTTGGGAGATCTGTGAGAATGCGGACTACGTGGTACTTGCTGCCCGTGTTGACCAAGCACGATCGACCAACACAAGGCGAACAACACTACCGGGAACTGTCTTGTTTTCTCGCTCTTTCTATGGAGGAATTTGAGCGTGTTTCGATTGTACCCTTTGCTCGAGAGATCTGGTCTAGACTGCAAAATACCATGAGGGTACCGCCCATGTCAAGACCCGGACTCTATGAGACACACAAGAGAGAGTATGAGAACTTTGTTCAAATCGATGGTGAATCTATTGATTCTTTGTTCACTCGCTTTCAAACCATCGTGAACAAGATGAGGGCAAACAACCCTCGGATGCCCTATGACGATCATCGAGAGCGCTTAAGCTTCTATATGCTCTAGATCGGAGGGTTTGGGAAGTAAAGGTCTCGGCGATCATCGAATCGCCGGCTATGAGACTCTCCTTGTGGATGAGCTGTTCATTCGAAGCTCAAGTCCACCGAGATTGACCACCCGACGCGGCGAGGATCGGAAATCCGTGCGCCCCCTACCATGGCTTTGGTCTCGGGTATAGGAGGTTCAAGTTCTTTGACTAACCCTTCACAAATGTCTTTTGCCTTGTCTTCTCTCGGTCTCGGCTACGAGAGGAGCGAGATGGAGGCTCTTGGGGACGACGAGCTCGCCTTGGTGATTGGCCGGTTCTCACGGTTTCACAACAACCGTTTGAATCGCCGGCGTGGCATCACCAAGCAAGGATGCTTCGGGTGTGAAGATCCCGACCACTACGTCGCCAACTGTCCCAAGGCCGACAAGAACCACTATAACAACAAGAACGACTACAGCAAGCGCAAGGACAAGCACGAGTCTTCCACACCCAAGTACAAGTACAAGTACAAGGGAAGATTCGACAAGGAGGCGGTCAAGAAGAAGTTCTGGAGAAGCAAGAGGCGAAGCGGCGAGCCTTCCTCGCATCCCTCGCTGATCTCGACGACGACTCCGACAACGGCTCACCCCCAAGTGATGATGAGGCCGAGCAAAGGTCGAGAACAAGTTCAACGGGTCGTGCTTCTTCGCCGACTCCAAGCTTGGAGGCTCTTGCACCATGGCACTCGACGAGTCTACCCCAAGCATTGAGAAGAACGACGACACCGAGCCCGAGGTAGAACAAAATCTCGAGTCCCTTGCTTCTTGAGGTTGATAACTTGACTACCACTTTGCGTAGTCAAGATGCTTTGCTTAAGCGTCTTTGCTCGTGAGAGAAAAGATTTCAAGGCTAAGTGGGAGCTTCTTTGTCAAAGAGCTAGAGTCTCGTTAGGGAGTTTGTGCATATCTCGATGAGTCGAGTGTGATGCTTGTGCCATTCATATGGCGAACCTAGGCGATGTGCGGTCCAAGTATGTGGCTTTGGTAGATGAGCTTGATGAGGTTAAGGCTAGGTCATTTTACGTGAGTCCTTGCAAATCTTGTGATGAGCTGAAGTCGAGCTAGGTGAGAAAATGACTAGGATTGCCATGCTAGAGAAAACTAGTCAAGTTTCTAGATGTGCTTGTTGTGAAGCTTTGGAACTAGAACTAGACTCTTGTAGGCATGACAAGAAAAGGGCCGAAGAAGAAATCACAAATCTTCGGTCCATGCTCGGTTGGTTGTCTTGCGGTGAACCACGGCTTGGCATGATGATGAGTCGGTTCAAGAGGGAACGACACAACGGGATTAGGCTTTGCTACGGATGGGAAGGGTGAAAATGATTTTGGTAAGGTTGGTGAACACGGTGGTATAAGTGCATCGAAATCCACCAAGCCTTCCACTACTCCCAAGTTGATCAAAATCACTCCACCTCGGCCTAACAAGCCCAATGTGAAAGATGGTGTGTTTGAGGAACCTCCCAAAGCTTCACCTCCAAAGCAAGTGTGGACTCCAAAACCAAACCACCTAAGGAACCCACTTGACACACTTCCCGACATCTCTATTAAACCCCTCCAAAGAACAAGCAAACCCAAAGAGTGATCCATACCCATGAGAGAGTGAGTCAACCACCACCCAAGAGAGGTGTATCACGTGATTATTGTCACCATGATGGTCACTTGTTTGAGTTTTGCTTTCGGAGGAAGAGAGATGAGCGGCATGAGTATGAGCTTTTCCATAACTCTACTCATGGTGTGTTTGCTCCACGTTTCCGGAGGCACGGTGCTAGGCCAAGAGGTGCAACACCTCAAGGACCTAGGCCTCAAGGTGTGAGACCACGAGGTGGTCGTGCCGGCGGGGTTCGGGCTTTTCTTATGACCTTGGATCTCGTGACCGTGGCTTTCGGTCTTACAGGATGAGCGGACCACGTTTTTCTCGTCGTGGTGATCGCTCAACTCAAATGGGACATGGCATGCATGATGCTTTTGTTAACACTTCTCTTGGGCGAATGAGCCAACACTGGTTTTCTCCTCAGTTTACTAACCCCAGTGTTGGATCATTTGCTCATCCCATGTCTCGCTATTGATGCGGGATGAAGGGCCGGAGAACACGTGGCTAGTTGATTCCGGTTGCTCTCGACACATGACCGGAACTCAAAATGGTTCTCCGGCCTCACCCAAATGAAGTGTAGTGAATACATTACATTTGGGGATAACAAAGAAGGGTAAAGTGCTTTCACGTGGGTCCATCCGTCGAATGAGAACTTTGTGCTTAAGGATGTGGCCTTGGTTTCAAATTTGCACTTCAATCGCTTTCGTTTCTCGGCTTCTTGATGACGGTTTTGAGGTTCGATTTAAGCCAAGACTTTGTCGTGTTCTTGATGCTCGGGAGAACCTCGTTTGCAAGATTGTGCCTTTTGGGAAAGTGTTTCGTGCTGATTTTTCTCGCTCATTTGGTCTTTCCCGTTTGTTTGATGGCAAACTCCTCCTCGAGCTCGGAAGTGGCACCGCAGACTTGGTCACTTGAGTTTCGACTTGCTTGCAAGATTGAGCTCACTTGATCTAATTCGGGGTTTGCCCAAACTCAAGTTTGAGAAGGATCTTGTTTGTCATCCGTGCCGTCACGGGAAGATGATTGCAGCTCCTCATCCTCCCGTGAACCAAGTGATGACCAAGGGGCCCGGCGAGCTTTTACATATGGACACCGTAGGTCCAGCTCGGGTCCGTCGGATGGTGGAAAGTGGTACGTGTTGGTCGTGGTTGATGACTTTTCTCGCTATTCGTGGGTCTTTTTCATGGAGAGCAAAGATGAGGCTTTTACTCATGTTCATGACTTGATCTTAAGGTTGCAAAATGAGTTACCAAAGCATGCCATGCGAGCTATTCGCAGTGACAATGGCACTGAATTCAAGAATACTCATTTTGAGACCTTTTGCTCATCTATAGGTCTTGAACATCGTTTTCCTCGCCGTATGTCCCACACAAAATGGGATTGTTGAACGCAAGAATCGGACCCTTGTTGAGATGGCCAGGACGATGCTTGATGAGCATAGGACTCCTAGGTGCTATTGGGCTGAAGCAATCAACACGGCTTGTTATGTTTCAAATCGCATTTTCCTTCGAGCTTTTACGAAGAAGACCTCTTATGAGTTGCGGTTTGACCGTTTGCCAAAAGTGAGCCATTTTCGGGTGTTTGGCTGCAAGTGCTTTATCTTGAAGAAGGAAACTTAGACAAATTTGAATCGAGATCTTCGACGGGATTTTTCTTGGTTATGCATCTCATTCGCATGCTTATCGAGTACTTAATCTTGAGACTAACCGTGTCATGGAGACTTGTGAAGTCACCTTCGACGAGACCGCACCTTGTTCTTCTTCCGTCTTTGAGAGTGCGAGGTGATGAGGAGATGAACAAGAGCATTTTTGTGGAGGAGGAGCGGGACGATGCTGATTGGGGTGATCCCGAGCCGACTCCACCGGCTGCCCCGATTGACCCGCGACGACTACTTCCGTTGACGGTCCCACTCCCACATCTTCTACCACATGGGGACCGTACGACGAGGCTCCTCGGCTTGTTCCAGCTTGCACCTGAGGGAGCTCCGAGCTGCTTGTTGAGGGGAGGCGTCTTCATCAAGGGAAGCACCGCGACACATTCAAGCATCGCCATCCTCCTTCAACCATGATCGGTAACATAAATGAGCGGGTCACTCGCAACGGATCTTATGAGATTTCGCACTTTGCACATTCTCGCTTTTGTTGCAAATTTCGAACCCAAAGAAGTGGTTGAGGCATTAACTGATCCAGTTGGGTGAATGCCATGCATGAGGAGCTTGAGAACTTTGAGAGAAACCAAGTGTGGGTTTTAGTGCCACCTCCACCTCGGTGTCATCCCATAGGAACCAAGTGGGTGTTCAAGAACAAGCGAGTGAGGATGGGGTTGTGGTGAGAAACAAGGCTAGGTTGGTTGCTCGGGGGTACTTGTCGGAAAGAGGGGATAGATTATGAGGAAACCTTTGCACCTGTTGCCCGTTTAGAAGCCATTAGGATCTTCCTAGCCTATGCGGCTTCGAATGGTTTCAAGCTGTATCAAATGGATGTAAAGAGTGCTTTTCGAATGGGTACATAGATGAGGAAGTGTATGTGAGGCAACCCCCGGGCTTTGAAAATCCCAAGCATCCCGACCATGTTTTTAAACTCCACAAAGCCCTATATGGTCTCAAACAAGCCCCAAGAGCGTGGTATGAGCGTCGAAGTCCTTTTTGCTGGGCAAGGGTTTTACCATGGGGTCGGTTGACAAAACCTTGTTTCTCCTCAAGCATGGCGGTGACACTCTCTTGGTGCGAGATTTATGTCGATGACATCATTTTTGGTGGTTCGTCACATGCTCTTGTTGCAAAGTTTTCGAGATATGATGAGCGGGAGTTCGAGATGAGCATGATGGGTGAGTGACGTTCTTTCTCGGTTTGCAAATCAAGCAAACTCGAGAAGGGACATTTGTACATCAAGGCAAGTACACGAAGGATCTTCGAAGCGCTTCGACATGGGTGATGCCAAGCCACTTCAAACTCCCATGTCGACCACGACCGCTTTGGATGCTGATCTAGAAGGAGAAGTCGTGGACCGGAAGGAGTACCGCAGCATGATCGGGTCGTTCTTTGTACGACGGCGACAAGGCCCGACATCCGGTTCGCCGTCTGCCTTTGCACACGCTTCCAGTCTTCACCGCGCACTTCGCATCGGGGTCATCCAAACGCATCTTACGGTACCTTCGCTTCACTCCCGAGCTTGGTCTATGGTACTCAACCTCTTCATCTCGTTCTCTTTCGGGTTATTCGATGCGATTATGCGGGTGATCGAATTAAGAGAAAGTCCACTTCGGGAACTTGTGAGTTTTTGGGTTCGTCGTTGATCTCTTGGTCTTCTCACAAACAGTCTTCTATTTCCCAATCCACTTGTGAGGTGAGTATGTCGGCTGCTGCTGCGTGTTGTTCTCGGTTGCTTTGGGTGGTTGCTACCTTGAGAGACTATGGGTTGAACTTTAGGAAAGTGCCTCTTTTCGGTGACAACACTAGTGCCATTAGCGTTGCTAAGAACCCAAATTCCACTCGAAAACCAAGCACATTGAGATCCGATATCACTTCTTGAGAGATCACCAAGAGAAAGGAGACATAGACCTTCACTGTGAGAACCCATGAACAGCTTGCGATATCTTCACAAAGCCCCTCGATCAAACCCGGTTGCCCACTTGAGAGAGGAGTTGGGCATTTGCTACCCTTTTTAGTGTAGGGTAGTCAGTATCTTGATGTATAGTATGGTTTTTGGCTTTCTTCTCTTGCTTTTGGTTATCGGCCTTCTTTTTGCACCTTTGTATCATAGTGCATTTCATCATCATATTATCCTTATTGAGCTTCATGACTATAGCAGTTTTTGATTACATTCATGCTCTTGCTAGTATGTCTTGTGTATGTATCTTGGAGCTTGCGGCTTAGGCTTCTTCTGATCACTTGTTACATGTTATGAGCTAAGCCTGTTTTCTAAATGTGAACTCGCTTTAATCTTGATGCAACTCGAAAATTGTTCACCTCTCGAGATGGCAACTAGCATGTGTAGGTTTTGTGAGAACCTTGTTGCTTTCATGTGTATGCTTGAGTTGCTATGTCTCATGTTTCTTGAGTCATTCACTTAGCTCGGATCTCTTGATAATCTTGTGCTAAAACTTGATGTCTAAGCTAAGAAATGATGAAAAGCTTTTGAGTTGGATCTTTTACGTCCCACGGCAATGTCACGAGATTGCTTCTCATTCATTCGAGTGAGATGAACTTGGGCATTGTAGTGCTAGTCCACAACCACTCGTGACGAGACAGCTTCCCACTTGCACTAAGGGATGAACTCGGCGTGGTTGAAAAACATGATAAAAACAATCTTTTTGGCGGACGTTTTTGATCCTCTCGTATACACATGTCTAAATGAAACCTTGTTAACTACTGTTTTAACTCTGATCAATGTTGTAGTTACAAGTGTTGTTAAGTGTATCTTTGAGACATGATGTGTGACCGTTATATGGGGTAGTTCACTCTTGTATACATGTGTTAGCACTTGTTTGATCTCCGCTTACATGTGCCGGTGCTATTCTTTTTGGTGAACACCTTTTATAAAATGCCCAACACTTGATCAAATGCTTATGTTTCATACTCCGTACCACTTGATCGGCTTGAGCATTGGTTTTGTCTTGTGCCATTTGTTATACACTTGCCATACTTGCTAGATCATCCATGTACTCAAATTGCTATACTTGTGAAGCTCGTCATTTTGCATTTCTTTCATGGCATGATTTGAGGGGGAGTTGCGAGTCTCTTTTGATCTAATCTTGATAAGTGCATGTGCCAACAAGGGGGAGAAACATCCACAAATCCGGAGAGCTCATTTGTGAGTATGCATTTGTCAAGGGGGAGTTGCACTCCGGTTTGAGCTGCTTTTGCTAGATGTGTTGAGCCGTTGCCTCTTCTTGAGAGTCTAGCGTTCTTCATGTTTTCTTTGCCTTGCTAGTGGTGTTGAGCCTTTTGCCTCTTCTTGAGGGCTAGCTTTGGTTTTCTTGGTCGCGTCGAGCCGTTGCCTATGTCTTTGGGGACCAAGTTGTGACTTTGCTTTGCTCATTACAAATGACCCGTTTTACGCTTTTCTTTGGCTCTTGGTCATTTGGATGGGTTGTCTGGTTTGTGTTGGTGTTGACAATGCACTCATCAAGGGGAGATTGAGGACACATGGTTTTTACCATAACCATTGTGTGGACCTTTGTGTGATGAGTGATTGTCAACATGCCAACACAAGGCGTGTGTGTGTGAGTCTTACTAACCGTGGCACGCGGCTTCGTGTCAAACAATGGTGTCTCTTGGCTCATGTTGTCCGGTGTCGAGCTCGGAGACGGTGGTCGACGGTCGGTGAAGATCAAGTAGGGCGTGCCGTGGCTTGACGGACCGGGTGCGGTGAAGGGCGGACGTGAGGCTTGGATCGAGGGACCCGAGGACCGGGTGGCCAGCCGTGGTGGCCGACACTGGGACATCGACGAGTGCAAGTGTACACGGCGGGGGATGCGTATGGGCTACGCTACTCGCGGAGGGTTTGGTGGTTTCGCCTCAAAACCATCGGCGGCGGGTTTCCCGGTTTGCGCCTCAAAACCGGGGCGGAGGTCCCGATGCGGACGGACGACACGTGGCGGCATCGGGGAGATTGCTTGGAAGCAAGGCTACCGGTGAGGAGGCGCGGTGGCCGTCGGATCAAGTGAAGCCTCGAGTTGGACCCTTATGCCCCGGCTAAGTGGTGTGGCTCTTCATGTATCCAAGGGCAAAGAAGGAATGTAAAATAGACTTGCCCCTATAAATAAAGGATGAGGGTCTCCTTCCCCTCACCTCTTCCATTTCCATTTCCTCCTTTTAGGATTTCCCTTCCTCTAGTTGTTGTGTGAGAGAGAGGTCTCGCAAATCTTTTGATTTGTACTCGAACCCGGTGTGTGGCAAGCGAGCGCCTAGTCTCTCGCTGTTTCCTCCGGATTAAATCATGTGTCTCGTGATTCTTGAGTTGAATTTGTGATTTTCCCGAGATCCCTTTTTGCCTCTTGTGTTCCCAACTCGATTTCTTTGATTTGAGGCCGTTTGAGATGATTTTTCTTGCTATGGATTGATCTAGAACGTGAGTGAAGTGATTCCACCGAAGGAATTTGTCTAACTCCTCACGAGATCGGAGATCCATGGAGTTTTTCCTCTAGGTGTGCTCAAGATCCACTTTTGGGGATTTTTGTGATTTCTTCCTCCTCTCATCGAATTGAGCGATGATCTCCGGAGATAGCTCCCCAACCGCATCGGAACATGCCCGTGAAATTTGGTTCCAGTTGGTTTTGATTTGGAGGAGAAATCAAGTTTTGGGGACTTTTCCCGTCTTGTTCCCGCAAGAACCGGCTAGGCCGACTTCCAAACCGGCCAAGCCGACTTCAATGCCGACCCAAGCCGACTTGGGTCCAAGGAAAACCGGCCCTCGGACTCTCCCCGCCAAACCCGGCCAAGCCGGCCCCGCCGGCCAAGCCGGCCGGGCCAAAAACCGGCTCGGGGCCGGATAGCCGGCCCAGGTTGGCGGAGCTGGCCGAGTCGCCGGGCCGAGTTTCAAGCCGGCCAAGCCGACTTGAGTGCCCTCGGGCTGTTTTGGTTGCGTTTTGGTCATCCGGTCTCCGTTTTGCGCCCGTTTGGCTCTCTCGGTTGTCCTTTTTCGTGTAGGTCGTTTCGGTGCGGGTCTTTGTTTTCCGCCGACCGCACTCTGGAGCTTTGTCGTCTCACTTCTCCTCGATAGAAGTCGAGATTTGCGTTTGCATCGATTCGATCAAGTAGTGATTCGCTGTGTTCCTAGGGAACATCCACCCGTCTCAGGGTCGTGATCACTACTGCGTTGTGTTTCGGTTCTTGGTGTGTGAATCTGGGATATAGGCTCTGAATTTCGAAAAGAAATTTTTGAAGCTCCCATTCACCCCCCCTCTGGTCGCTCTTTCCGGTCCTTCAGTCTGCCGGGTCTATGTACCCACCGCTGCCCGCCGCGTGAGCCGATGCCGGCAGGCCAAGAAACACCGACGCCGATGGCAACGACTGCGTCCACGTCTTCCACGAAGCCTCCAGGTTAGTCGCGCTTCCGTTTTCGTACTGGCACCCGGGGTTGTTGTAGAACTGTACCCAAACGTAGTCGAACAGCCCCGTGGCGAGCGCCGTGCCAACGGAGGCGTCCGGGTACGGGCACTGCGGCGCCGCCGTGAGCAGGTACTTCCTCCCACGCGTGTCGCCCCTGTACAGCGACGTCAGGTTCTTGGCGAGGTCGTCGTAGTAGCTGGGCAGCTTATTCAAGATAGCGAAGTCGATGCCGTCGATCACGGCGGTGCCGAGCGGCCGCGACGTGGAGTTGCCGCCGAGGAAGCTGTCCCAGAGGTAGGTCGCCACGCTCTCGGCGTCCGAGGCGGAGGAAAGGCTGTAGTTTGTTGTGGAGTTGGTGCCGCCGATGCTGAGGAGCACCTTGACACCTCTCGCCTGGCAGGCCTCGATGTCCGCGGCCTAAGGTGTGCAGCCGCCCTATTCGGGATTCATGCAGTGTCCGGCCAAATTGAGGACCGGTGTCCGGCCGCTGCCGAACGTAGTGAGGTAGGACATGATCACGAAGGCGTAGCGGCCGGTGTTGCATGTGTCGGCTAGGCTGCCCTCGTTGCCGTTCTGGCCCCAGTAGACGGAGATGTTGACGGTGGCGGCGGCGGTGGCACCGGGGACTGCCGCCACAGCTGCGCAAGCCAACAGGAAGCAAGCGCAGCGAAGCTTGCGGTGGTTGCAGGTCATTATGGGCTAGCGCGGGCGCGGCTTTGTTGCTGTGTGGCTGAGTTCTTCGATCTTCTTAGTTCCGATTGCAAACATGCAAATAAACAAAGAGATTGCAATGGCCAAAGACTTGTGGGACTCGGTAATGCCAAGACCTTTGCACCACGAAGTCTTCGATGGTCAGCAGTCGACGCTGGTGCCACAAAGTTGCTGTCTGTATTGTCTCTTAATGAAGTACGTGCATAGCACGCTTTCGAAAAAAAAAGTTGCTGTCTGCATTGGACGATAGCATCTGGCGCATCTTTTTCTTTAAAAACGCTCGACGTCTCACACGGTTTACCGGTGTAGCTCAAGTGAAGCTCGCCCTTAATATAATCGCCGCACTTCATCAAGGCAGACGGTGTAGCAACCGAAAGGCCCCTGTCACTCAAGAGTAGCAGATGGATTGCCGCTCAGCCGTTGTCGCATCTACTGAACTTCAAGCGGGTCGAGTACTCCTCATGCGACGATGGGCATCGTGCCGCCGACAGCTCCAGTTTCGTCCTGCGTCCAAGAAAACATATGATGCCGTATTCGCAAGGAACTTGACACCAAATTGCGGTGCCACATCATCCAAATTGACTACGTGGCACCTCATTAAATACAAATAAAACTCGGTTGAAACTTCCACTGAAACTGGCCTTAGTAGGTGTAATTAATATCAAAGTTTGTAACATTCTGCTAGGAAGATTCAGTCATATGGCTATAAGATCACCTAGTGCGCTCTTCAGAAGTGTATCGTTTGTAGGGATTAAACTCTTTTTCTTAATATAATAATACACAATTATTTTGTGTACTAGCAGGAGAGCCCGCGCAAAGCGCGGGCAGCAAGTTGACAATGTACATGATAGCCAACATTGCCGAAAAAAAAAAGAAGGGGATCGATATGAGGTACATAAAGGGTAGACATAAGGTGCATGAAGAGCTGATAGTGTAGATAGGTTACAAATAATTATAGTTTGTACATGACGGAAAGGTGACGACCTACGAAGATCTGAAGCTGAAGCATTGTTGCGGTCCTAATGTCATTGGTATGTAGGATGATCATGGTTGTAAAAATTTTGTGGAAATGAGTAAGCTGGACCAAGCTCCATTTGTAATGGCTTCTTTGCAGAAATTAAATAGCACCGAATATCAATGAAGCATACTTGTCAGACACGCCACACATCAAGAGGACCACGTGTGTTTTAGTTTCAGCACATCCGACTGAAGTAGCGAAAACTCAAAGTGTAGCAGGCTGCTGCTTTAGTGAACCGCGCAGTTTGTGCAACAAATATATTTCTGCAGGAGAATAGTAGCATATATGAACGAACTGTGCAGCTGTTATCCTGATAAGATAGCTAACCTGTTATGCAGGTAGGGATAGATATATGGTGCATAGATTTGTCAGCCTAAAGCCTTAACATGTACCTTGTACGTACAGGTCCTGTTAAATGGAGTTTAGAACTGAGAATGTCGCCCTAAATACCAAGAGTCCGCAAAAATGCATTGAGAACTGAATCAAGCATGCAGATATGAAGCATTGTCAAAATTAAAGTTCAGAACAAAAAAAAGAAGCTTCTTTGTATCACCAAAAGGAGGCAGATGGTTGCAGTGAAAATGTTACTAAGTGCAATAGGTGTAATAGTAGGTAAGGTTAGAGTGTAAAGCTCACCATCTAGTACGGTAGCGAGATCAGCAGCTGAAATAATTTGGGCTGTCAAAAGCCTCGCACCTGCAAATAACAATTTCATTTGGATGGTAAACTTAAAATCAGCATTTGACATGGTAAAATTTGAAATGTTAATAGGTGCAGGTAAGTAAATTGTTTTCTAACATATAGATTACAAAATTAGGAACTTAGAAATTAAAAGGCACATGGGAAATTGCATATAGGCGATAGTACCTGAGTTGAGTGGGTATCTGTTGATATGTCATTTAAATTTTTAGAGTAAACAACACTATGAGTTTCATTATCATATCCAGTAGAGCTATTTTCAATGAGTGTTGCTTAGGTTGGTGTGCTTGGTGTGCTCTGGAACAATGGTGTGATGGACAGTTGGACACGTCGTCGCTTGCGGCCTGTGTCCATAACCTTGGACTTGGAATCTGAAAAAGAACAATATTGTAATGCATTCTAGTCTTAGTTGAGCTCAACAATTCCCTGAGGCCTTGCAAGATTAGTTAGAACTACACAGGCTACCATCACAGAGAACTAAATATATCTGTGAGGAGGTGAAAAGTTCGAACTAATAGTGAGAAATTATGAAACGACTGTTAATTTTAAAATTCCAAGTAGTAGGGTGAAAATTGTTGAAGGATTGTGCTAATTTAAAAATTGAAGCTCATATCCAGTAGAAAAGGGACATTATGCGGTTCATTATCAGTGTGATGAGAGGAGAAAAGGGACTGAGATGGTCACCTCCTTGGAACCCAGGTCGAGCTTCGTGGCTGTGGCCCGTTTCGTGGTGGAGGCCGGCTGCGGCGGCGACGGCGGCGGATGCGACGGCGGAGGACTCGACAACGGACGCGGCAGCGCAGAACGCGCGGGGAGCCGCAGCCGCGCGGGGGTCGGGGAGCAGGGGTTTGGAAGCAGCGGATGGAGTAGGGACGGCGCGGGGAGCCGCAGCCGCGCGGGGGTCGGGGAGCAGGGGTTTTGAAGCAGCGGATGGAGTAGGGACGGAGGTCGGCGACGGAACGGCGGCAGATGCGGAGTAGCTGTGGTGCCGGAGGCGGGGATGGAGATGGAGCGGCGGTGCCCTGCGGAGAAGAGGTCGAAGGATGTAGAGTGTCGTTTGCTTCTGGATGCGTCTTTTTCCTTTTTTTTTTTTTTTTTTTTATGTGTGGGTGCGCGGGCTGGTTCTGGAAGTAAGGGTCGCATGGAGATGGGATTCACGTTTACTGTTGCCAGAACAGTGTTCTGTGAGAGGATACGGAGCTTTTGGAGTCCACGCTCTTTATACTATTATATAGATTTCGAAAAAAATCTATGTCAGAAATTTGAGGGACGTCATACGAAGAGCCTATGCGGCATTGTCGCTTAAGTTTTCCTTTTTTTTTCCCATCCCACCCAACGGATGGTCGGCAGCCGACATGGGCTGAGCAGGCCTCGTTGGGGGATGCTGATTAATTTCAAGCCCAGGCCCAGGTGTTGATGGCCGGTTGGGCCGAAAGAGATTTATCTCCGAAAGGATTTGAGGTCTGTGTAGTCGAACAGCCCCGTGGCAATCACCGCGCCGAGGTAGGCGTCCGGGTATGGGCACTGCGGGGCGGCGGTGAGCAGGAGCGTGTCCCCGCCCAGCGACTTGAGGCTCTTGGCGAGGTCGTCCAAGTGACTTGACCAATCTGGACGTCGAGAAGTCGATGCCGTCGAGCACAGCGTCGCTGAACGGCCGCACCTGCGACGACGACGACGCGCTCCTGTTGCCGCCGAGGAAATTATCCCAGAGGTTGGTGGCCACGCTCATCGCGTCCGACGTGGAGGACAGGCTGTAGTTTCCCCCCGCGCCGCCGCCAATGCTGAGGAGCACCCTGACGCCTTGGGCCTGGCAGGACTTGATGTCCACCGACAGGCGTGTGCAGCCACCCAGGCACCCACCACGCCGGAATCGCAGTGTCCGGATAAGTTGAGGGCTGGTGTCCGGCCGCCGCCGAACGTGGACAGGAAGCCTATGACCACGAAGGCGTACCGGCCGGTGCTGCATGTGTCTGCAAGGCTGCCCTCATCGTTGCTGTTCTGACCCCAGTAGACGGAGATGCTGGCGTTGGCGGCACCGACGCCGGGGGCTGCAGCTGCTGCGCCAGCCAAGACGAGCAAGTAGGCACAGAGAAGCTTGCGGTTGCAGGCCATTGGCTAGTGCGGCGCTGTCTCTGTGGAAACTGAACTTCTTCTGACGCTTTCGTTGCAAAGTGAACTTTCAATGGCTATGGGCCAGCTGTGGAACGAGGTAACGCCAAACCGTTGCATTGCATTGCATTGGGAGTCTTTCGGACCAGGTCAGGGGTCGACGCTGCTATGCCACAAGTTTCTTCACTGAAAGTGATCGGTGTTGACTGCAAGTCGCTAGCTACAATGGAATACTGGATGTTAGCAGCCGGCGCCATGTTTCTTTTTTCTCTCCCAATCAATATTACTCCTAGTGGCTGCCACCTTATTATTATTACAACTTTCTCCCAAACAATAGTGCATATCTTTCCTATGTTTTTTAGCAAGGCGTCACCCTTCTTTATTCATCAGGATGACTAGTGCAAACTCCATCCAGGATAAGCAACAAAGCAAACATGTTCCTTCCAAAAACTTTACAGATTTCCTAGCTAGACAATGAGCATCAACATTGGAGTGTATGCCTTCATGAACAAACTTTACCCTTGATTAATTATGGACCACATTATGCTAGAACAAACTACTATAGGACTGCACAGTAACAGACTCAAACACTTGATTCCTACTTTACTACTCCCTCCGTGTCAAATTATAAGTCACTTCAAGAATGTTGGAGACTCAAAACATTTCAAGTTTAACCAAATTTATATGATAAGCTAATAACATTTGTGATGCCAACTAAGTATCATTACATTATTTATCAATGACATTTTCATAGTATACCTGTCAGGGGAAAATAAATTCCAGCCCATAAAGAATCGGCATGTTTAGACTCTTAGCCCGCCAGCATACAAGGCTTCTTGGCATACAAGCAGAGAAGAATGAGGCTTAGGCCTACGAATGGCTGACCGGGGGAGGGATTAAGGCTCTGCCCCATGGCCAAAGTGGACGGGGCTAACCATGGGCACCCGATGGCAGCCACCACCCAATGGCAACTAGACTCTGCCGGCTGCCGGCCCCTGCGAAAGAAGTCGGGCGCAGGAGAAGGATTCCTATTCCCTGCACAAGGAGAACAGGACAGTCCCCCGAAGTTGATTGCGGCGGCCGAGCACGAGACGATGAAGGCGGATGCACGAAACGCGACAGCTAGGGGAGCGGTTGCACCCTATCTCCCTAGGGCTTGTAGCTGGAGGCCATGAGTAGACGGAGAAGGGGAATCATGACCGCCACGATTCCAAGGAACCGTTACTGCCAAGGAAGTCATACCAACGGTTTCCCGACGACGACTTGTACCCCACGGTTCCTCCTTGATCTATAAAAGGAGGGTCGTGTCCTCCAGCGGGAGAAGAGCTTTTTCCCTTTCTCTTGGACCTCTTCCATCCTGGCTCACTGGAAGTGATCATAAACCCTAGATAAATTCCACTAGAACCAATACTCATATGAGCATCCTTAGCTTATTGAGCCCACTCATTTTCTAGCCAAATACACACAAATACTCTGTCAACTCTCTCATTCTCCCTAGAGACTTAAGATCTCCTTAGAAGCTCTCTCTCAATCATAGTTTGTAACCCCCTTTACAAGCTTCATCCAAAGAGAGCGGGCAACACATCAGCCCGAAACTGGACGTGTAGGGACATTCTGCCCGAACCAGTATAACCCTTTGTGTTCGCCTAGCTCTAACTGAGCATGTTTTTCTTTATTATTATTGCTGTCTGTTTATCAAAACACCGACAGTACCTATTTGATGTCACAAATCTTTATAATTCTCTATAATTTTGGTCAAACTTGAAATACATTGACTTTATAAGATTTTTGGAATAACTTCTAATTTGGAACAGAGGGAGTAGTAGACTTGTGGGACAACGTACAAGAAGGGTAAGGCAAAGAGGTGCCGTGGTAATACCCAGCAATATATATAAGTAAACACAGCATACACACATTTCCAGCGTCAAGAGATTTCACAAGCTAACAAACCACTGCTGACAACCACCTGACCACCTGTGACTATGAGGTGATCAGCAGCAGGCCCGGAAGCAGGTTGCACATACGTACATCTCTCCAAGTTAGATGGAGGAAGGTGATCAGCAGACATACAGCCACCTATCTATCAGGTGATGAGCAGCAGGACGCCAGCAGGTTGCACATACATCTCCAAGTTAGATGGAGGAAGAAGGATATCGATAATGATTGAAATCAAATCCAATTAAGCTGAGGTATATGGTGACTGGATCGGATGAGTCATAAGGACCATGCACCTTCATCCACCATGTTCAAACACTCTCCTTCTCCTCCTCTGCGGGCCTGCAATAAATGGATGGGACACATACATGGTTTATGAGCCAATAGTACTAGTGAGCAGAAATATGAGACCCTGAACAAAACATAACTACTTACTATTATGAAACATAAGAGCATCTCCAACAACTCCCCAAATCTACTTTGTAAACTTATAATTTTGGCAAAAACACAAAAAGAGCTCTCCAACAACTTGGTAAACCAACTTGGCATATTTCCCAACTTGCTAAATCTCCTCCTCGCACGCGGATATATCCGCGCGCGGACTGGCTGCGTATCGCCCCGCTCGCGCTCCGTCCCCTCCGCCGCTCGCCCCGCTCGCGCTCCATCCCCTCCTCCGCTGCTCGCGCTGCTCCGGCTGCTCCACGGCCGCTCCTCCGCCCGCTCGCGCTGCTCGCCTCGCGGCTGCTCCACGGCCGCTCGGCGACAGCGTCGCGCCGCTGCCGTTCGACTACCCCGCCGCCGCGCGGTGATGGCCATGGAGGGCCCGTCGGTGAGCGGAGGGTCATGGCTTCACCTTCTGTTCAATTGTCGCGGCCGTCGGTCGATTGGGATCTCCAGCGTGCGATTTGGCTCGACGGCGGCAATGATTCCACACGGCAGCGTCCGCGCGAGTAACGAGCTCGCGGCGTATCCCGCGCGTATCCCGGCGATGAGGATGAGCACGAGCGCGCCGCGCCGAGCGCCGCGTAGAGGATGGGGAGCGAGACGAGCGGGAGCGCGAGGAGCAGCGCGCGCATCCACCGGATTCGATGCTCGCCGCTCGCCGCCGGATTCGCTTCGCTTCGCTCCACCGGATTCGATGCTCGCCGCATTAGCTTCGCTCGCTCGCCGGATTCGATGCTCGTCTTGCTCCCAGGGCTGCGGTACTCGATGCTCGTCTTGCTCCCAGACTCGAGAGGCACATGCCGGAGCTCCCTGAGGTCGGCGACTTCCGGGTGTCCGTAGAGTGCTTAATATTTTGATGGGAAATGTTCAAAAGTTTTGCTTTTTCGTTACGATCGCGTAGGATCAAACCTCACCCGATTTGGTGCAGCCGTTGTCGAGAAATCGCGAGTCAAAATTTCCATCTCGCTCCAACGTCGTGTTCTATTCGAGCTGCGCCGTGGAGAAGTAGGCAATGACATGCGGGTCCTATCTGTCATCCTCTAGTTTTACCAAGTTGGAATACCAAGTTGTTGGAGATGACTCATTTTTTCACTTGCCAAATAATTTACCAAGTTGCTAAAATGCGAAATATACCAAGTGAAATTTACAAAGTTGTTGGAGATGCTCTAACTGCTACTACTCATATCATAGCTCTATACTTGGACACATCCATCGCCCATGGTTAGAGAAACTTTACCTATGCTCCCATCCATCTTCGAAGATGAACATTGGGCATGTGGGGAGAGTGTCGGCAGCTTTTTGGAACACACCCTTGATCAGCTCCTCATCGTCTTTATCATTGCTTTCTTGATAACGTCCCAACCATTTCTCTGTGCTGTACCATGACCTCTGTGCTTTGATTTTCTTGAGTCGTGGGAGGTGCTGGAGCCCACCAGGTGCTGCCCCGTCCCATTCAGTTGCGTCCAATACCAACTCTAGCTTCTCAAGCTTAGGCATGGCTCCTGCCTCAAATGACAGGTACGAAATACTGTCACAGTTGAACTTAAAACATCTGACAGATGCAAATCCCATAGAACCTATTATCACGATCTTTTCTGTCAGGATGCTTGCAATCCGTAGGATGAGGCCAAGCAGGGATGGTGCCCCTGTCCCAAGGATGAAAAAATCTTCTTGGACCATTTGCTTCACCCCAAGACTCAATTCACGAAGGTTCCGCAGATGGCCAAGCCACCTAGGAACTCTAAAGAAGGTGCATCTAGTTGTGTAGAGCTCCTCAAGTTTGTGGAAAGGAGGGGAAATCGAGCTCAACACATCCACACGCCAAGCAACTTCATTATCACAGGAAATGTATAGTTTTTTGAGGTTGCTGAGTTTCTCAAGAGAAGTACTTAGAACTTCCATACATGATGCCTTTTCCAATGGTGTACACCCGTTGGGGAGAAAGAAACACAAATCTGATAAAGCAGTAAGCTGCCCCATGGCTATAATACTTTCCACTGAGTATACTGGAAGAATGAAGTAATGCAATGTGCGCAGTGATTTCAACTTTGCTATATTCATGTCAGGTAACATTGTACGCCACGGCAAAACTAGATGGCACAAGCGTGGCACATTAGCAATCTCTAACGCAATGTTACCCGTGGTCCTACAATATAATTCCAAAGTCTCCAAAAGTTGCAGTCCCTGTATTCGGCAAGGCAGAGTGATGTTTCCTCTAATAACATTTAAATACCTGAGCTGTGATAACTGGTTGATACAAGTCACGTCAATTTTAGTCTCATCACTATAATTACGAAGGACTAATATTCGTAAAAACTTGAACTCAAGTAGTAGAGGTTTCCAATTGGATTTTCCAAGTATGCTAAGAGAACGGATTTGTGATAGATTTTGGCTGTTGGTCATAGGCACTTTGATATTGTCCTCTGTATCTGTCAAGCCAACAATAGTGAGTCGATGAATTACCTCGTCTTTCGCTTCTGCCACTGCCACTGCTTCTGGGCCATTTACCAAATGCAAAAAATTATCTTCCTTACATCTCCTCGTAATCAAATCAAGTAGCATATCATGTACTATGCAGCCTAATACCTCAGTACTGTAATAACCATATATAGGTTTAATCATGCTCCTATTGACCAACTCATTGAAATAACTCTCTGCAACATCCCATACATCTTGCCCTGCAGATTTGCTGACAAACCCTTCTGCCACCCATCGCCTTACTAGATCATCTCTTCTAATATCATGATCCTCTGGGTATGAACCGAGATACAAAAAGCATGCCTTAAGTTGACGAGGAAGATTCTTATAGCTGAGATCTAAGATATACATCATGTCTTCATATTTAGACTTTGTCGCTGACTTAATGTCTACCGAGTTCCAGATGTACTCCCACTGTCCTTCCAAGATTCTTGTTTGGCAAGCTAACATACTCGCCATTGTAATGATTGCCAGTGGTAGACCATCACACTTCTTCAATATTTCACATGAAGATTTCTTGACCTCATCGGTAGGGCAAGCATCTTCTGATCCAAATATTCTTCCAAAGAATAGCTTCCTTGAGTCTTGCTCATTTAGATGCTTCATGTAATGAATACATCCAAGGTTGTGGCAACATGATCTAGCCACATTCTCATTTCATGTAGTTATAATAATCCTGCTGCTAGAATGATTAATTTGTGGGAAGGCACATTGAATGGTCTCCCACGCTTGCAAATCCCACAAATCATCGACTACAATTAAGTACCTACAAAAATGCATACGTTGAGCTTAATATATATAAGTATCAGGAACTCCCGCTTTATTGGAAGAACCAACCATATATAAATCTCATGCAATTGCAATACTAGATGCCGGGTTGTATTTTTTGCATACATGAATGGTTACATACACTACGTGTCAAACATTAAATGTGATACTACAAGAAAATATGTATGAAGTTTTATAAAGTGTAACAAACATTTATCAAATTAAGGCCATCGTGTGTTAATGGAACATGCTTCCACCTTTTCTTCTCAGAAGTCCCAAGTTTGGTTTTTGATCTGGGAATATACCCAACAATTAATATCCATAACAGTAATAGTTTGCTAGCATCATTTGCCTAGGAACCTTTACGGCTACTGTTTATAATATTAAAATAAGGAAAAATACAATGGCCCAATTATGAATCAATTAGAAATTTCCACTAAAAAATTGTCCAGACTGAAGTATGATTGTTTTAGCTATACAATATGTTCATTTCTATTTTTACTATTGAGAAAGGAGCAAATTATCTTAGTCTATAAAACTTAACGGTATAACTGAATTTACCAACAAATTAAGAAGATTATAAACTACTCCAAAGATGTCAATTCATATAAGTTGACAATTAAACAAGTTAATGATTTTGATTACCTCTTATACTGTAGATATCTTATTAGATCATTGATAGGGTCTTGCAACTGGCAAGCATGGGAGTATGTTGGTTGCTCAAGTTGCGATAACAAGCTGTTGAATAGCCCAATCATTTGTGGCTTTTGAGAGACAGATATAAATGCCTTGCATTCAAACTTGCCTCCAATCTGACGATACAGCTCATTGGCAAGTGTGGTCTTCCCTGTTGTTGGCGGTCCTTAACTCCGATTTTTACCCGCCAATAATAGATCATTATGGGGAAAATAAATATTTTATTGCACATATATCTTTACTATTGACCTAGTTCCACCTGTGCTTGGAGAAAATATTGTTTTGCAGAAAATACACCAAATACAGGAATTTCCGGAATAAAAGTACGCTTTTTGGAAGGCGTAAAACGAGCTAGAAGAGCAAGTGAGCCATCTGGAGGCCACATGGGCCAGAAACACCAGCAAGGACACGACCCAGGAGGCAGCCCAGGCCCACCGACCAAAGTCGGTCAGGGGGAGGCACCACCCAGGAGGCAGCCCAGGCCCACCGACCAAAGTCGGTCAGGGGGAGGCACCACCCAGGAGGCAGCCCAGGCCCACCGACCAAAGTCTTGTGTCCAGCTTCACCAATACTGTGCATGAAGTCATCAATACGGTCTTCTATGTTGTAGGACAACTCGATTATATCTCTCCTCCATTTCTTGGTTTGCGGGTCGAGTTCATCGGCACTGTCCATCTTCTCAAGGAGCGCGTCCATGTCCTTGAGCTCACGCTGGAGGAAGGCCACCTCCTTGCAAAGGCCCTTGATCTTCTTGTACTCATTGCCCATGAGGGTGGCCAGCTTGGCGAGGACAGGCTTCATCACCCCCATAGAGACACTTACCACAGCAGCTGCAGCCATTGCTCGGTCAAAGTGCAACTGATTCCTGCTTGATGTGCTAGCTACCTAGCTCTTTGGTCCTGTAAGTAAAGAGAGAACGAAGTGGTTTAATTTAATGATATTGACTGGTGCATGAGAATCAGATCTGTGTATGCTTGACAGGAAGATGGATCGTAGCTAAGCTAGAAGCATGGATGCAAAGAAAGAAAGAAAGAAAGAAAGAAAGAAAGAAACTGTTGATATAGGAAAAGTAGGTTATCATAATCCTACAGTTGTAAAGACAGAAATCCATCAACAAAGGCACTACTGTCAAAATCGCCCAAGCCAAGGGAGAAATTAAAATGAGCGAAATTAAAGCTTGGAAACTAAAACCATAAGCAAGCACGAAAAGCTGCAGAGAGGTAGAAATAAACTAACCCAATCAATGTGCTAGCTTCATTCGGTTGTTAGCAGTTGTTAGCAACTCGTTGGTCTAGAGCTCTCTAGATGCGAGGCGTTTGTTCGTTTGAGTGTGGGTTTTCCTTTTTTTTTTTTTGAAAACATGCATTTCCATTACTCAGACATAGCTGAATCTTCAGCAATTACAGACTCAATCGAAGCCGGTATGAAAGCCAACATTGGTTCCTCATCCGGATCACATACACTGCCTGCACTAGCTAACGCATGGGCTACTTTATTACAAGAGCGAGGACGATGTTGCACACGCCAAGAAATAAAATTGCAAACTAACAAACTACGTAGTTCTTCAACCAAGCAGAAAACGTCACTTAGGGCATACTCATCTGAGTAGACAGCTTGAACCACGGCTTGTGCATCCGTCTCAATCACCACGTGACCGACCCCTGCGGAGAGAGCAGCCTGTGTACCTTGTAAACACGCAATGATTTCGCCTTGCGGGCGCTCATCGAACTTCAAGTCTTCCTCTATGAGCACGACAACATCACCTTCTGCGTCTCGAAGAACACATCCCCATCCCCCACTTCTTGTTTCAGTGTCAAAGGCGGCATCACAATTTACTTTCACTATGTCACCTGTCGGCCTCTCCCATCTACTTTCATTTTGTTGCCTTCCCTGGACCGGGTGAGATTCAGATTGTCGCCATTCCGCCGCAGTAGCCACGATGGCATGAGCTAGGTTAGCAGGCTCTCGTCGTGGCTCCCCCTCCCGAATTCTGTTACGCTCGTACCAGCACCACCATAGTGCTATGCAACACAGGGCCTTCTTCTCATCTCGCATCGCCATGATCGCTTCTGTCACTTCTCTAGCCGACAGTTTTTCAGCCAAACTCGCCCTCTCCTGGCTCATACCGAGGCATTCCCACACTTTACGAACTTGTTTGCACTTGAAAAAAAGATGAGCACCGTCTTCATTTAGTCTATTGCAGACAACACACCTTGTATCCAACTGAATGCCTTTGCGCTTCAGGTTCATGCGGAGTGGGTGACTATTATGGCAGAATCGCCACATAAAATGTCTGACCTTATTAGCACAATGAACATTCCATATTTGTTTCCATACTTGCTCCGGCCCACAATCCAGTAGACGATGAGGCACCCCCACTTAGGCTTGCTAAGGTCTTATTTGTTAGGAACACTTTGTAGGCGCTTTTAACGGAGAAGACACCTTTCTTATCAAAATGCCAGCTGCTCTATTCCGCATACCTTCATGCACTGGAATTGCTAGAATTTGGTGCACATCTTCCTCCCAAAACGTGTCCTTCACCAGCTGGATGTCCCACCTGCCTGTTGATGGGTCGATTAGTTCATTAACCGAACTCAGCAGGTTAGCGCCCCGTGGAGTGATCGGCTTGCGAGACATGCCTCTCGGTATCCATGGATCGGACCAAATGTTAAGGCCCTCGCCATCGCCTGTCCGCCATATCAGTCCTTGTTTAAGTAGATCAAAACCTTTGAGGATGCTACCCCATGTATACGACATTCCTTGCCGAGACTTGGCGTCGAGGCATGATTGTCCATGAAAATATTTAGCCCGCAAAACTCTTGCACACAGAGATTCAGGGTTTTGTAGTAGACGCCACGCTTATTTGCATAACATTGCCATGTTAAAGCCGTGGATGTCCCTAAACCCCAAACCTCCTTCTTTCTTGGACAAAATCATTTTATCCCAACTGAGCCAGTGTATTTTGTGCTTGCCTTCTTGCTGATTCCACCAGTAGCGACATATCATCACACCTATCTGGTCACATAAGGTTTTTGTGATATCAAAGCAACCCATAGCAAAAGTGGGGATTGCTTGAGTAATGGCCTTGATCAATATTTCTTTGCCAGCCCAAGATTGGAATCTCTCTTTCCATCCTTGAATTTTCTTCCACACCCTATCTTTTAAATAGGAAAAAGCCTTTGTTCTGGACCTCCCAATATAGACTGGTAGACCAAGATATTTCTCACTCATTGTTTCTTTCTGTATATCAAGAATCAGCTTCACTTCCGCTCTGTCTTCATCGGCTGTGTTTGGGCTAAAGAGGATGGACGACTTCGACTTATTAATCATCTGACCGGAACACCTTTCATACAACTCCAAGATACCTCGAAGTTGAGTAGCATTCTCCCCTTTTGCCTGGATTAGAATCAATGAATCATCAGCAAAAAGCAGGTGAGAAATGCTGGGAGCATTCCTACAGATCTTAACACCCGAAATTAGACCATCTGCTTCAGCCCTGGACAATAAGGCTGAAAAACCCTCAGCACACAACAGAAATAAGTATGGTGACGGAGGGTCGCCTTGCCGAGAGCCCTCTCTCTCGGAATGATCGCCCGTGATAGTGTGCCATTAACCTTGATCGATATTTCACCGATGTTACACACTTCATCATGAGCTGGATCCACCCTTGACGGAACCCCAACCGTTGCATCATTTGAGACAAGAAGTTCCACTCGACCACGTCGTATGCTTTACTCTTGTCTAGCTTGATAGCTGCATAGCCTGTACTACCTTTTTTCTTATTCAACATGAAATGAGTCATCTCATACGCTATTAGGATATTATCTGAGATGAGACGTCCTGGAACGAACGCACTCTGGGCTGGTGTAATTATATCCGATAATATGAGCTTCGATCTATTTGCGAGTACTTTGGATATTAACTTGTACACCACATTGCAAAGACTAATGGGCCTCAAATCTGTTACTTTCTCTGGATCGGCAACCTTGGGGATGAGAGCGATGACCGTGTCATTCCATTCCGACGGCATCTCCCCACCGTTCAGCACCGACAGCACCTCCCGGGACACTTGGTCGCCCACTGTGTCCCAGAAGCTTTTGTAGAAGATGGCCGGCATCCCATCTGGGCCCGGTGCCTTCAAATCGCCAATCGAATCAAGTGCTGTCTTGATCTCCTCGTGTGAAAAATTGCGCATAAGATTATTGTTCATCTCCATGGTGACTTTGGGCGACACTGCTTGGAGGAGTTGTTGAGTGTCGCCCTCAGCCCCCGCCCTGAAAAGCTGCACAAAATGATTAGTTATGAAATCCTGCTTCTCCACTTCATCTTCCACCCAACCCCCATCATCCTTTTTTAATTTTCCTATCCTATTCCTCCTTCTCCTCTCCGAACACCAACTGTGAAAGTACTTTGTATTTCGGTCTCCCTTCGCCAACCAATCCGCGTGAGCTCTCTGCTTCCAGAAGATATCAACTTGTTCTTCCAACTTATCTAGCCTATAAGCCAACACTGCTTCCCGTTGTACTGTGGTATCACTAATTGGCAACCTCCTACATTTCTCCAAATCTTTCCTCAAACTCTTTATCCTTCTTTCTAGGTCACCGAGGACATTCACACTCCAAGAGTGCAAGCCAGCCGCCACACTTCGCAGCTTGTTAGCCACATTACCGCCACCCCATGCCTCACCAGCTGCCCATGCTTCCTCCACCACATCGGCGCACTTCTCCTCTCTTAACCAGCTCGCCTCAAAATAAAAAGCTCGGTCGTTCTGCCGATTATTTCGTGCTGGCCGAGAGCCCTGAAGGGAAACTATCACCGGACGATGATCCGAGTGGTAATGGTCCCCATTTCTCACGTTCATCAAAGGATAGCACCCCCTCCACAATCCATTAGCCACTGAGGTTAGTTAGGCTGTCCAGTCATCGTTCACAGTCAACGAGTTAGTCAATTTTTTTTGTGCCTCTAGATTGGCGCCCACTACTAGCCAGTGGGTCAGTTTTTCTTTATTTTTGATGTAACAGTGGGTCAGTGTATACATATAGAAGTTTTGTTAGTCCTGTCATCCTGAAGATCCACGCCAATGTTAAAATTAATTCTTGGCCGGCGCTACCTGTTCCCTAGGGCCATGATGAAAACTCACTACACGCGGGGGCTTTCACTCAAGACTAAGGCCTCTAAGGAAAATATTATACCATACACACGATATGATGAAAATGAAAATAAATACTAGTTTCCAGTGAGGTGGTGCATTCTCATCTTCCATCTCTCATCAAGCTCTACATATAAACAAGATCAAAATATATAAATAAAAAGGTCATAAAACGATTAACTACTGAGCATACATTAGTTATCTGAATAGAAATTGAAACAAATATTTATAATCTGGATACAAGTATTGAATCTGAATAGAAATTGAGTACAGAAATTGAAGAAGAAAACTGAGAGCTCACACGGTAGCTAATAGACGGAATCGGCGTATGGCTCACGGCCCGCTGCGCGGAATCGTCCGGGGCAGGACTGTGAGGCCAGAGACTTGGAGCGCGGCTGAGCGGGGCCGAGACCGGTGGCCGTTGGGCGACGTGGAGGCCTGCGCGCGCATCTGTTTGCTGGTCAGCGCGGAGGCCTGGGCGGGGCGCAGAGACCGCCGGAGTGCGGCGCAGCGGCGGCCGGCGCTCGGCGGGATGACGTCCGCAGGCCGCAGCCAGCTCCTGAGCAAAGGTATGTCTATCTACTGGGCCAACGACTAGGGACTGGGCCCTACGGGCCGTAGGGCCTGATCCGCCGCAGACGGCCTTGTAGAGGAAGCGGATGAATTTCCGGGGAAAAATTCTACTTTTGCTCCCTCAACTATCATAAAAGTTTACTTTTGGTCCCTCAACTTCAAAACGGACAAAACGCGTCCCTTAACTTTTGAAACAAAGTCAGATTACGTCCTCGGTGGTTTTTGTTGGTGGTTTTGCTACGGTGATGGTGGTTTTGTTTTTTTATTTTGGCTGAATCTTTGAAAAATCATAGTAAATCATAAAAAAATCATAAAATAGAAATTCTAATTTTGTTGGACTCCACATAAACTTTATATATAGCAAAAACTTTATACTAAAACATACCATATTATATATTCATTGTATAGATCTACCCATATGGAGTCCAGCAAAATTAGATTTTCTATTTTATGATTTTTCTGTGATTTACTATGATTTTTCAAAGATTCAACCCAAATCTAACAACTAAAAGGAATCAAATGGTATCGTAGCCATCGGCCTGCCTCCACGTTAATCCCCGGACCGCCCGCTAATTACGTAGGACCGCACGGCTTCCCCTCCTCCGGCGTGAAACTGCCCCACGCACTCCCTCGCTCTCCCGCACGATCTAAGAAAACTGGCGCTCCATTGCTCTAATGCACGGACCCCCAATTCCTCATCGCGCCGCCTTACCTGCGCCCACCGCCAATTCCCCTGCCGTCAACGCCGCACCCACGCTGTAATCCCACGCCTTCATGGTTGTCTTCCGCCGAGACTTGGACTCGCCCACCGAAGGCCGCCGCCCTTCGCCACGCCGACCTCAACGCCCACAAGCAGCCACAGCTAGGACCACCCTCGCCGCGCTGTACGAATCTGCCCCGGCCATGCCTCCTGCTCTCTTACCGCCGGTGGCAGTGGAAGGAAATGCCGCGCCCGCGCCGGAAGCGCACAATTTCAACGTCGTCCTACGCCGACCCGCCGAGCCCTCGCGAAGCCGATGCCTGTCGTGGCCAGGAACACCCCCGCCTCGCCGGCCGCGCCTTCTGATCCTCCCTCGCCGCCTCCACCGCGGTCAAGGCAAAGCCGCTGCTTCGCCTCACCACCATCGACCTCCAGAGCCGGAACATCCTCGTCCGGTGGTGCCCACGAACGCGACGAACATCTGCCACTTCGCCTACTTCCAGCGCTGTGCCGCCCACGAGTTCTTTTTTTCGCGACCGGGTCTTTTACCCATTTTTCACCGCCCACGAGTTCATCTTCTTCGTTGCCCGCAGCAGTCCGTTCATCACCTCAGTCCGAAGAAATAGTGATGTCCGTCCAGCATGAAGGTACCCAGCCAGGCCAGCAGGCAGTCCGTCCAGCCAGGCCACCGGCATCAAGGTTTGAATCATCTTTGACGATGATCTTTCTTCTCTTCCTGACTGTTGCCTATTTCAGGTTTGTTGTCTGCTGGAACTGCTCGGGGTCGGGGGGACGCTTTCATGGTGTTTCATGAAATGTCTCTTAAGCCACTGCAACGTTATTCGCTATAGCCAGCGCAGTTTAGTTGGGAGAGATGGCAGAAAATTCGTGGTGAGTCGATCCCTGATCGCACTAGCCTGTTGATGTTGGGGAAAAACAATCCTGCTTGCATTGGCACGTTTATGTTGTCTTTTATTTTGGAAGAAACATGCTTTCTTTATTCAGTATGAGGCTTGTAGCATTCAGTAGCCTACTTTTATAATTAATGCCGTGCACGCGACTCGAAACAATATGTGCTCAGTTTGTAACCGATGAATTACACGCTTTGGAATAGCTAGATTTCTTTGGTTTGTGATTTTATTGATCGGTTTCTCGATTGGTTGGTTGGTCAACTGAATCCTCTGAAATGATCGACTGAATCTGAATGGGCCCTCACTTATTGAATACTGTAATGATGAAATGAAATTGGTGATGCAGTGTGAGGATGCTGCGGGGATGCCAATGCGGTGGCCGGTGTTCCATGGCGATTATGATGAAAATGGTGGGCAACCTCTGCTCAGTGCTCACTGAGACGCCTGCTGATGATGGATGTACGCATTTACATGCCCTCTACAATGATGATGGGTGAGTGTTTGTGGCCTCTCTCTCTTCTTGATATTATAAGCAGTGCTGCTTTTTTCTGATTGCACAGCTGCTCCGAAAATCAACATATGTGGATGTGTTCGATTGTCATCAAAATATTTATGAATAGTTTTTGAGTGGTTACTTAAGCTGGAATAGCCTACTTTGTAACAAATGCATATTTCAAATAGAGCAGTGGTTATACCTACCCATGAAAAGTTTTTGGCATCTAAAATTGTTTAAAGCTAAATCAGTTTATGTCAATTCTTCTATTTCATGAAATGAATCACTTTGTGACCAATTTCAATATTTGTTTATTACATTATGTTTGAGGTACTGGAGGTTCCATTATTGTTTTTCTGATGAAATGGACGGAGTTTGCCTTACTATGGTAATACCCATCTTTCAGCTTCAATTGGTGATTTTTGTTACCATTGTTTGTAGGTGTATTGATATCTTGGTGCATTGATATCTTCTAGATCATTATTTGGTCATTCTGAATGCAAAATTTTTGCAACATTATTGTATAAATAAACTATTGGTCCATCCCCAGAAAGAATCAATTCCATTGTAAAAGCCAAGGATAACCAATATCTGATCCAATGATGTCAAATTTTATTTTGCACAAGACTTGTGCTACTTCCTCTTGAATGTGACAAATTGATCATGTGTGAAGCTAAAGTTGTGAGATGTGACCCATATATTTGTAGAGTTTTTGGCACTAGGATTTGCATAGTTGTTGGCTTTGAAGTAGAGGTTCACTTCGACTTTACTACTTTCCAGCCAATGCACTGTAGTTAAATTGAAGGAATTGTTTGGCCCTATTCTATTCTATTCTATTCTATTCTATTTATTTGTTAAGGGAGGGTACTCATAAGGTTGAATCATTGTTTTTCTTTCCTAATGTTCATCTAAAGCTGGCTTGCTCTTGCTCGACTCTTCATGGCACGGTTAACTGATTTAGCTTGAGGTTCTTATCATTAATCCAAACTCACTATAGTCGATTCAATTTCATATCAAAATTTGAGTTATTTTTTAATTGTCCATCACGATATGCATAGAGTTATCGGTAACAGTATAATGTACACATGTACATATGCTATCGTGGTGTGATGTTTTTCCGTTGCAACGCACGGGTATTTACCTAGTAAATAAATAAATAAAAATAAAACCACTGACACCGTAGCAAAACCCTCGTTACTGTAGTAAAACCACCATCCAAAACAACCTAGGGACGTAATTTGCACTGTTCTAAAAGTTGAGGGTCGCGTTTTGTCCGGTTTTAAAATTGAGGGACCAAAAGTGAACTTTTGCGATAATTGAGGGACCAAAAGTAAATTTTTTCCTTTTCCTGGCACAATCCCAGTTTTTTAGGCTCATGGCCCAATGGCGCGATTGACACATGGTAATAATGGGTTGGGCCCAAAGAAGTCTATCTCCAAAAGTTTATGCTACTCGGCGTATACATTGTGGACCAAAATTACGTCGAGCTAAAAAAAAACCACTAAAAAGGACTGCACAATACAAGATCAAACACTTTTAATTTGCTCATCAGAAGGAATTTACGTTTACTCTGCAAATCCAGAAAGTAAAATGGCTTTGTCGTCTGAAGATCGGACAGCAGTATTTCTGGGATGCAGATTTCACATTTCAGTCCTCGGGCATTTTGGCGTATACGTGGGTACATCGATGAGGTGTCTGTCATCTTGTGGCTACATTAAAATTGTCTAATCATCGAGCTTCGAAACACAGTATTATTTACTAACCGTGCATCCAAATTACAATACGTCTGTGCGTTTTGTATGTATCCCTCGCAATTTCGCCTGCAAATCAGGACGAATGTTGAGTACAATTTTATGTAAAAATAAAAATAAAATAATGACAAATTTGGGCCTTTTTTTTATTTAAGTTTGGCTTCCATTCAAAAAATATGTCTCACTGCTCAGGAGTAAATTGTTGCAAGTGACATGATTTGTAGACGTTCGGCTGCACAAATACACTGAGGCAGAGCAAGTTGGGCTGATGGACAACAACGTGCAGGTACGTAACCAGAGGCCACACGAACGGCAGCCGGTAAACATAACCGTAACTATGGACTCCTCTACGAAGATGGCAGCAGCAGCTATGGCGTCTTCGCCATTTCCACCCCAAGCAGTAATCAAATGAAACGTAGCATATTTTTTTTTTTTGGTGAAACAGGAGGGGTTTATTGGAAAAAAATAAGTACAAACTGGTTACAAGCTCCAAAAGGAGTCTCCAGAGACAAAAAAAAAAGAAACAAAGAATGTAAATAAAATTACATAAAGGCTTGTAGCCATGAATTAAGAACAGGTTGGTCTACTTTTCTTGCACGCAGGATAACCCGGGCAAACTCCTTGCAAAAAGTCTCCTTACACCTTTGGATCGAATTATCCAAACCTTTGAAAATTTTGTCATTACGCGAAGACCGGATCGCCCAACACATAGTCACAACAATTTCCATGAAAAAAGGTCGTTGTAGTTGCAGCCTGAAACTTTCGAGAATATGGAAAGTATCCAACGAATTTGGTACCAGGATTTGGAGACTCCCCCAAGCAGCCATGGAAAAAGGGCAATGAAAAAAAAGATGGAGAAGGTCTTCATCAACAGCAAGATGGCACAGGACACAAACATAGGATTGAAGGTGCATACTCTTTTTACGGAGAAGAGCTCTAGTGCTTAGTCTGTCCTTTAAAAGTAGCCAAAAGAAAAACTTTCTTTTGTTTTGACAAGAGGAATTCCAGAGCCACATGTAGGGCGGGTGGACGTGAGTATGACCGGTGAGACAACGGTAAGCACGCCTTGAAGAGAATAAGTTATTTCCCCAAATGTAAGACCAGCTATCAGCATCATTAGTAAACTGAAGATCTTGCAAAATGGTGGTTAGCTCAAGGTATTGCTGATACGCCTCTGGAGTCAAGGGCGGATGAAAGAGGGAATGAAAGTCCAATGAGGCTACATAGGCAACTGAAACTCTGTCATTTTTACAAAAAGAGTAGAGTTGAGGAAACTGCTGGCTGCAAATATTTGTAGTCCAGGAATCATGCCAAAAAGAACATGTAGTACCGCTCTTGATATTGACCGAGGCCATTCCTTTAAACTTGGTGAGTAATTTCAAAATGTCTCTCCACCAGAAGGATCCTCTAAAGGAGACTTCAGAAGATGGGAGTTTAGCGTCAGAGTAGTATTTACTCCAAACCAATTGAACCCATGGAGCTGGATCTCTGTTAAAGAATTTGTGGAGATGTTTGAGAAGTAAACTTTCATTTTGAGTTGAAAGATTTAGAATGCCAAGCCCCCCCTCCACTTTGGGTAAACAACACATAGGCCAGGCAGCTTTGGGAGGCTTCTTACAGTTGATGTCAGAACCTCTCCATAAGCAATGTTTTCTAAATTTGTCGATTTGTTTGATAATAGTCTTAGGTAAAAGATAGCTGCACATTGCAAAAGTTGGTAGAGCGGTCAAGACCACATTGGTGAGCTGAAGCCTGCCAGCTTCATTGAGGAAAGAGGAGAAAGCTACCAATCTTCTCTCACATTTAGTTGTTAAGGGCCAAAAATCAGCTACTGAGGGCTTAGACAGAGCTAGAGGGAGACCTAGATAGGTGAAGGGAAGCTCACCCAAATTGCAACCCAGGACCGATGCTAGATCCTGTGCTCTTTCCGGAGTAATGTTTATGGGGACCATCATGGACTTATTGAAATTTACTCTAAGGCCAGAGGATTCTGCAAAAGAGGCAAGCATATCTTTTAAATTTCGAAGCTCATCGGGATAGGCTTTCATGAAGATAAGGGTGTCATCGCATATTGAAGAATGGGAAAGTCCTGATCCAAAGAATTTATTGGGAGACTTAAGGATCCTACATTTTTTGCATGGTTCAAAAGAGTTTGGAGGAAGTCACTGCCGGGACGAATAAAAGTGGGGAGAGAGGGTCCCCTTGCCTAACTCCTCTTTTACGGTGAAATACTTTCCCAGGCAAACCATATAAAATGACAAATAAGTGCGAGAACTGAAAATGGCTCTCATCCAAGATATCCATTTTGCCGGCAAACCTTTATGTTGCATGATTTGAATCATAAACTCGTGTTCTACTTTGTCAAAGGCTTTTTCGAAATCTAACTTCAAGATAATGATTTCCTTTTTTGATTGATGGCAAGAGTGGAGGTATTCTAGGGCCCAAGCAATGCAATCTTAAATGGTTCTATTTTTAATAAAGCCATATTGGTTCTTGTGAAGAAGAGATGGTAAAAGTAGTTGTAATCTATTGGCAAGAAGCTTTGTCAGGATCTTAATAGATGTATTAAGGAGGGAGATGGGCCTAAAATCATTCACTTTGAGAGGGTCATCTTTCTTTGGGATTAGTGTGATATAGGAACCATTGATACTTTGTAAGCATATTGACCCCGAATGGAATTCATCACATAGATTGTAGAAATCAGACAAATAATTGGCCAACATTCTTTGACAAAGTCGGTGTTGAAACCATCGGGACACGGCGATTTATCGAGGGCAAGAATTTAATCACCGTATCTATTTCCAATTTTGAGAAGGGTTCTATGAGTGCCTCAAGGTTGTGGTGAGGAGAGATGAGATTAGTTAGATCAAAACCTATGGAAGTGAAATTGGAGGTGCCTAGTCTTTCCTTAAAGGAGTTCCAAATAAGATTGACCTTTTCAAAATGATCAGTGATTGTTATACCATTATCATTAATCAGTTGGGTAATGAAATTTCTTCGTATTTGGCCGTGGCATGAGCGTGAAAGAATTTCGTATTGGCATCTCCTAAGGTGACCCATTTAATGGTTCCCCTTTGCTTCCAGAAGCTTGCTGTTGTTCCGAAAGAGAAATTAGTTTATCCTCCAAAATTTTCCTGAAGTTCCACTCAATCAAACTAAGGTCTCGAAATTCTTCAAGAAAGTTGAGGAAAGAGAGAATTAATTTAACATTGGTGATAGTTAAGTTGAGATTGGAAAGGGTTTGTTTCCAAGATTTGAGAGTTTTCCTTAAATTCTTAAATCTAGCAGTGATATTTTTAGCGGCGTCAGAATGGAAGAAAGGGGAGAACCAACCTAATTGGACTTGATGAAGAAAATCCTCATGTTGAAGCCAATAATTTTCAAAATGGAAGATAGATCCTTTGGGTATAGAGGTTGAGACAGAAATGAGGCAAGGCACATGGTCCGAAGTTTCCATAGTGAGGGTGGTCACAAAGGTGTTGGGATAGTTGGAAGTCCATGAAGCAGAGGAGAAAAACCAGTCTAAACGCTCTAAAAGAGGGGGGTGTTGTTTATTGGTCCATGTAAATCGTTGTCCTTTTAAGGGGAGTTCCACTAAACCAAGAGAGCTAATCGCATCATTAAACATGAGCATGTCTGAATAATTAGCTCCATCCCGATTTCTATCTTCAGGGTTACGATACAGATTGAAATCTCCAACCACAAGCCAATCTAAGTGATTTGGCATAACAATATTCTTAAACCAGTGTATAAAATTGGACTTGCCAGTGGGAGTGCAAGGAGCGTAAACATTGGTAAGAATCCAGGATGAATTATTATGGACTCGAGGAGAACATAATAGATGAAGCAAACTCATTCTGAAAAATTCTATGACCTTGAAAAGTAGCACTTTTCCAAATAATGATAGAGCCACCAGAGGCTCCCCGAGAGGGCGAGGTAATCAAAGGAATCAAAAGACGAAGGGAAAAAAAGTCGCAAGAAGGAAATGTTAAAAGTAGAACGCTTGGTTTCCTGAAGACAGTTACATCGCAGCATGTTTCGAAATTCTCGTCCCTAATTGCATTCCACTTTTTTTCTCGCATTAATGCCACGAGATGTTCCAACAAAGAACTTTCCAAGTTTTAACAGCCATAAAAAACTATAGATAAAGGTAAAATAAGCTTCATTAGCTAACTAAGAAGCATGAGAGGACAGGGCTCAAGTCACTTCCTCGACTTGCTGCCATTTGGCCCATCAGTGTGGCCATCGGCTCCCCTTTGGGCTGGCCGAACCGGCTTTCGACTTCTTCGGCCGACCCACTAGTCCACTTTCTCCTTGGCCTGGGAACGGCTTGTCTGAGTCTTCCTTGGTCGGCCCACAGTAGCTTTGCTGTTGGGCTTAGCACCAAGTTTTTCTTCGGAGACTTGGTCTGGCTTGAGGTTGCAAAAGGTGATTCCCAGATCACGCACTACAGAGGATGACAAAAGCGGTGGTTCAGAGGAGCAACCAAAACAATTTTTTTCTTTACAAGAAGGAGATCTGAAGCCTTTGTTGAGGTTATGAATTCTAACACTGCGTCGAAGACCATCATCAGATATGTGAATAGAATTACCTTTTTTAGCATTTGGAGGGGCTATTGATGGAGCAATGGTTGGAGCTGCTGGTGTGAGTGGAGAAGAGGGATCTCCGGCCACAGCAGCATGCCTATCATCTAGAGGCAACGGTGTTTGTCCATTAGGTGTGGAGGGAGGTTCTTTCTCCAAAGAACCTGAGAAATCTGGTAGGTCAGGAGATGGATCGTCATCCTCAGAGTTACAAGACAATTCAGTAATGGAAATAGTAGGCTTTGTTTTTGGAAGGGAGAAAACGTAACCTGATTCCACAGAGTCGGTGGATATAATTTTCCATGCAGGAGACTATAGGAACTCCTTAGCCCAATCAAAGGAGGCCTGTTTTAGGAGGAGGAGGGTAAAAAAATTCACCCATTGAGTTGGCACTATAACATTTGGTTGGCTTTGATCTATGTTGTTGAAGAATCTGGCCCACATCCTGATTGCTTCTGGACTTGGGCTGAAACTAGAGGTTGAAGCTTGGCCAATATGCCCCAAACCTAGATCGGTGGGCTGCTGGAACAGGCTGTCGAGGCCATCCTGCTGCTGTAGAGTTGGGCCAAGATTGAAATAGGGCAGCTTATTAATTCCATTGTCCACTTGCTGCTGGCTGAAACTGCTAGGGAAGGGATCGGTGGGCAGCTGGAACAGGTTGCTGCAATCATCCTATTGCTGTAGAGCTCGGCCAAGATTGAAATGAGGCAGCTTATTAATTCCCTTAACCATTTGTCGTTGGCTGCAACTGCTAAGGAGGGAACCATGCTGAAGAAAGTCATCCTGTAAGTTGAATTTTAGGGACTGCAGTGGGTCAGGGTTGTTGAAGTAGGTGAGGACAAAGCCCAATTGAGTATCATTTGGGCCTGACACCAAATCTTCAAAAGGCTTTAGTTTCTCGATTTGATCTTGTTCTACCACCGTGGGCTGTGTGTTCTGTAAAATTGGGGGTGCAGGCACATGTTCTTCTTCATTATCATCGATAAGAGGAGGCATTTCTTCTGATGATTCTGTGAGATCATCCATCAAAAGCGCCTGTTCTTGGTTATCACGGATTGGAGGAGCCTCAAAAACTGGCTGTACTTGGAATTCCTCCTGTACAGGCTGAAGATTATCATCAAGAGGAGCAGCATTGAGTTCAAATAAAGGGGGAGCCAAGTCCTGAAAAACAGCAGGATGATGGAGAGGGGGTGCCTGCACAGCTTCCCCATCCTGGGGCCACTCAGCAATGCCCAAGGCATTCAACAAATCTTGATTGGGCACAAAGTGATGTACTGCAGGTTATGGTGGCTGAATATTTGCATTGACAGGTAGACCGAATCCATGGAAGTGATAGTCATTGGGATCAAAATCCGGTGGGGGGACATCTTCATCATGTGGAGGAAGACCGAGTGCATTGGCTTGGAGAATTTCACATTGTACACACCAGCTGTTGGACTCGAACTGCGACCCGTCAGTGAAGAAAAAAAACCAAGGAATATCCTCCAATCTAGTAACTCTCACACGCACCACGGCTCTAGACAGATGGTACTGATCTTCTTCCCATATTAATAGACGGCCAAAGGAAGAGACAGCCTTTTCAATCAGAGGTTGGGTCCATAGGTCTAAATTGAGACCAAGCAGCATAATCCAAACCTCGTGAGACATGGTTGCTGTTCTGTTATTCCAAGCCCTATTGTGAGGGACGAAGTAGATGCTACTGCCATTGTTCATCGGCTGTGGGCCAGCTTGTACCAATAAATCTCTGTCTAATACGAAGTTGAATCGGACGTAGGCTTGGCCAAATGGGCATGGCTGGATTGATTGGTACCCGATGTTTCGGTGTTGGAGGAAGCCTTCAATCGAGTCTCTAATAGCCATGAAGGTGATGGGGTCATTCGGAGGAGGGAAAAACGCCGCGATCGCAAGATTCTGGTTGTTTTCATAAACATGCCCAGTAACAACTCTTCTCATGACAGGTCTACCTTCCACCATCAATCTTTGTGCACCCGGCGGCATAAAAGGTGTAGGATTCACTAGACGGAATGCCATATCTGACTGCAAAGAGCGGGGAGTTAAAATTTGCTTAGGTGGTTCTTGCCAAGGGATATGACGAGTAGGGAGCTGGGGTTGGGGAGCAAGAAGACAAGCCGCTGCGTACTCACCGAGGTTGGCGAAGCGGGTCACTGCAGGAATCCGGGATGGAATTGTCGATGCAGCGGTGGTCTTGGACAAGGAAGGTGGAGGCATCGCCTGAACAGGGGACGGCTGGTCTATCGCTGAAGCAATCTCTTCGTCGTCGCTGGTTTCGAACTCCGGCGCGCTAATGCTCCAGGGGCGTGTCCTGGGAACCCCCACAGGTGGCGGCTGAGAGGTACTAGAAGATGGAGAATTTTGGTGCAGAGAACGGAGCGGAGGGTTCGTGAAACTGTTGGTGGGATGAATAGATCGATTTTCAGTTTCAGCCGTGCTATTTCCAACACAGGGTGGTTTGGGCCGGCCTATTTTTAGAAGAGGCTTCCTGCTGGTGGATGGATTTTCCAACTTGTGGGGGCCTATTACCAACTTGGGAATTTTGGGCCTGCCTATTCCAAAATTGTTGTGAAGGCCTATTATCAACTTGGGAAGTTTGGGCCGGCCTATTCCAAAACTGGGCCGACTGGGGACGCCGAAATTTTGCAAACAAATTAGAGGGACTCCTCTGGTTGCGACCAAAAAAATTTGCATATTGAACTAGGTGTTGGCCTAGGATCCCAGGCCCAGAAACATTGGGCGTAGCCTTAGAGGGGGTGCAAGAGCCAATGAAACACTCTGGGAAAAGACGTTGAGCTACTGATTTCGAATTTGAATTGGCGAGAGTGGAGGGGAGAATATAAGGGCGAGATTGTCGGCGTGAGAAACGTTCGCCATTGTTGAAATTGAAATGGAAAGGTCTACGAGTTCTTACTGGAATTGCATTTGCCGCGGTGAGGAGAATGGATTTGTTTGGTGAGGGATTGCCACGTGAAACTTTGGTCCACGAAGCAGCTTCCTCCTCTAGCCAGAGACGGTGTTCAAGCCTAAAATTAGGGCCTCCATTATTCCAAAGATGGAAGAATAATTTAAACTGGGCACATTCAAATGATTTAAGCTTATGAATGTGAAAGCCTACCAAATGAGAGGAAACTGAGAACCTAAAAACACGATCTGTCAAAGAAACAACTTGAAAGGAGGAAGCTAAACCACCAATAACGGCTTGAAGGATAAGACTAATTGAGTGGGCCGAAAGACGAAAGCAACATTGGCCAAAAGAGACAACAAGAAAGAAAGCACGAGAATTTGCAAGGGAGAGAGGCGCTACCGAGGTACCAAATTTGCGAAGAATTTCGGCTGCAACGACCCGACCAGGTCTATAATTTAGACCAGGAAGATCCATGGAAAAGGACTAAGTGCAAGGAGAAACTGACCGGCAAAGACGAACGTTTCAGCTTGGATGAAGATCACCTGGTGCAGGGCGATGATAGTTGAATTATCCTTCTTGTACCAATTTAGTAGACAGCCTTGTATATTGCGATCGTTGTAGAGCAGGTCTTGAATTGCCAGCCAACCGTTCAGACAAAGCGTCGAGCAGCTGGCAGGCAAGGTTGGAGCAGCGAGGAGGTGAATGAGTCCAGCAGGTCGGTGATTTCGGGGAAGCAGATCGGCGATGTCGGGGGAGTAGCAGAACCCACGAACGAAACGCGGCCTTCAACGAGGAGACCCGGACGGCGGCAGACCCCAAAAGTACCGAGGCCTCCGACGAGGGGATCCTGGCGGCGAGCTTGGACGGAGGAGGCGATGCGTTCGTCCACCGGAGTTCCGTCAGCACCAGGGAGGTGACGCCCCCTGTTGAGGAGATCCGGCGGAGATGCGCTCTTGGGTGGTGGGCTTGATCCGGCGAGGAGGCACTTCTGGGCGGAGGATTTGGGGATGGGGACGGAAGGAGGCGGATGGCAGCCGAGGCGGAGAAAGGGCACCACCACGGGGACCAGAGTTGTGGGGGCGGGGGCGGCGGCGAGATGGCGAGTCTAGATGGCCGGAGGCCGGCGGATTGCCGGCCGGCGGGGCCTAGGTGGCCGCCACCGGACGGAGGGGGCCGGGCTCTCTCATCGGGTCGCTTCTCCCCAAACATCAAAATATCCTGACCACAAACATGATGTAAAACATTAGCATCGAAACGTAGCATATTGCAGATTAGGTGATGGATTTGTCTGAGATTTTGGATTTAGCGTTGCAAGGACTACCTGTCACCGATCTAATACTAATAACACGAATTGGTAGCTAGGATAGTTGGAACTGGATACTCGACGAATTGCTGGCCTCCACTGGCGCCGGCGCCGATCGCTTGGTCGTTCTATTTCAGAGTTTGCATCCAAGACGAGTTTTCAGTTTACAGTAGATGCTACATTGCCTATATGGGCCTTTCTTTTATGCTTCCAGTCTAGGCTGACATACTTTGGGTTGGGCCGACGCTTAGGAAGTTCCGGCCTGACTCGATATCGATTCAGCAGCGGCCTGTCGTTCTCTTGCTTCGGCCTCTGAGCAGGTGCGGCCTGATCGAGTCGATTCAGCAGCTGCGTAGCAGCAGAGCTGGTGACACTAACGGGCATCAAGATGGAGACGACGGAGAAAACATGCATGAAAAAAAAAATCTAGATAGTAATCTCTCATATATCTTATCTTATTACATCCATATCCCTATGTTGACTAGTATTGTCCACATAATAAGTAGTTGGAGTACATCTCAAACAACAAGCGGTATCTTATTACATCCATATCCCTATGTTGACTAGTATTGTCCACATAATAAGTAGTTGGAGTACATCTCAAACAACAAGCGGTAAACCAAGAGGTGATGATGTGGTAATAACAAACCAAATAGGTAAACACAACATACACACAGTAGGTTCAGTCTGAAGATAATTCATAGCAAGGCAAACCACTGGCTGGGTAGGAATCAGCAGCAGGTCAGCAGCAAGGCATACCAAGCTAGATGGAGGAACAAGGAAATTGATCATCACTGAAATCAAATCCAATTAAGATGAGGTATGGTGATATGGAGTCATTGGTGGACCTTGCCTGATAGTGAACTGTGAATCCATTGTCCTCAGGCTGCACCTCAATTAATCCACCACCTCCGAACACTCCTCCTCCTCTACGTGCCTGCAGGCATTAAACAGGAGGGAACACATTCATGATTCATGAGCAGGTAGTACTACTGCGCAGAAATATAAGACCCTGAACCAAACATAGCGCTTACTTATTACTGCTACAAAAATAAAGAAACCGAGAACATAACCGCCTATACTTATTAATTACTCTAATACTTGGACACATCCATCGCCCATGCATGGTTAGAGAAACTTTTACCTAATCCGCCATCGATTGCCGAAGATGAACGTTGGGCATGTGGGGAGAGCGTCGGCAGCTTTTTGGAACACACCCCTGATCAGCTCCGGATCCTCAGCCTTATTTGCGTCTGTATCATTTCTTGCACGATGACGTGTCCGCCATTCATACCATGGCCCCAGTGCTTCGATTTTCTTGAGTCGTGGGAGGTGCTGGAGCCCACCAGGTACTGCCTTGTCCCATTCATTTATGTCGAATACTAACTGCAGCTTCTGAAGCTCAGGCATGGCTCCTGCCTCAAATGACATGTACGAAACACAGTCACAATCGAACTCAAAAAAATTGACAGATGCAAATCCCATGGAACCACTTATCACAATCCTTTCTGTCAGGGTGCCCACAATCCGTATTTTGAGCCACAGCAGGGACGGTGCCCCTGTTCCAATGATGGCAAAATCTTCTTGCACCATTTGCTTCACCCCAAGACTCAACGCACGGAGGTTCTGGAGATGGCTGAGCCACCTAGGAACTCTAGAGAAGGTGCATCTCCCGATCATGAGGTCCTCAATGTTGCGGAAAGGAGGCGAAAGCGAGCCCAACACATCAGCACGCCAAGCAACTCCATCACAGGCCATACATAGTTTTCTGAGGTTGCAGAGGTTCTCAAGAGATGTACTTAGAGCTTCTATACATGCTTCCTTTTCCAATGGTGCACACCCCTTGGGTAAAATAAAAACCAAATCTGACAAAGCTGTAAGCTGCCCGATGCCTATAATACTTTCCATTGAGTTCGTTGGAAGAATAAAGTGCTTCAAAGTTCGCAGAGATTTCACCTTACCAATAATACCATCTGGTAACCTCTTGGCCCATGGTACAACTAGATGACACAAGCGCGGCACATCAACAATCTCTAATGCATTGCTACTGGTTGCAGTAGGAGATAAATACAAAGTCTCCAAAAGTTGCATTCCCCGAATTTGACAAGGCACCAAGATCACGTTATCTCCAACATTTAAATACCTCAGCTGTGATAACTGGTTGACACAAGTCATGTTAATTTCAATGTTATGGTGGTAGCTTTGAATGATTAATACTCGTAAAAACTTAAACTCAAGCAGCGGAGGTTTCCAACTAGATTCTCCAAGTATGGTAAGGGAACGGATTTGTGATAGGTTCTGGCAAATGGTTGCAGTCACTTTGATATTGTCCTCTATATCACCCAAGCCAACAACAGTGAGTCGACGAATTACCTTATCTTGCACTTCTACCAGTGCTTTTGGATCATTTAGCAAGTGCAAAAAGCTATCTTCCTTACATCTTCTCATAATCAAATCAAGTAGCATATCATGTACTTTGCAGCTTGATACCTCAAAATAGTACTCATCATCATCATCATCATACAAAGGTTGAATCATGCTCCTATTAACCAACTCACTGAAACAACTCTCAGCAACATCCCATACATCTTGGCCGGTAGAATTGGTAACAAAACCTTCTGCCACCCATCGCCTCACCTAGTATGGCCAGGGAACGAACTTGTGATATAATCGCCCTAACAAAGATGCTTGTATCCACTTTGCTATCCCCAGCATCTCTCATGCTTGCAACAGTAAGTCGACGAATGACCCTGTCTTGTGCTTCTACCCGTGCTTCTACATTATTTACCAAACTTAGAAAATTATCTTCCTTGCATCTCCTCACAATCAATTCAAGCACCATGTCATGTACTCTACAGCCAGACACCACATCAGTAATAAAGTACTCATGAATCTTCATATACGTAGGTTGAACCATGCTCCTATTAACCAGCTCATTGAAATAACTCTCTGCAACAACCCATGCATCATGTTTTCCATCAGAGTTACTCACAAAACCTTCTGCAACCCATCGCCTAACTAGCTCATCCCTATTGATTTCGTAATCCTCTGGGTAAGAACCGAGATACAAAAAGCATGCCTTAAGATGATGTGGGAGATTCTTGTAGCTGAGATCTAAGATATACATCATGTCTTCATAATTGGAGCTTGTTGCAAACTTAATGTTTAGTTTATTCTGGATGTACTCCCACTGTCCTACCAAACTTCTTGGTTGGCAAGCTAACATACTAGACATTGTAATGATTGCAAGTGGTAGACCAGCACACTTTCTTAAAATTTCACACGAAACTTTCTTGAACTCACTGGGGCAAGAATCTTCGGATCCAAATATTCTTCCAAAGAATAACTTCCTTGAGTCTTGCTCACTTAGATACTTCATGTTATGAATGGATCCATGGTTGTGGAAACATGATCTAGCCACATTCTCATTTCGCGTAGTTATCATAACCCTGCTACTAGAGTGATTGCTTTGTGGGAAAGCACAATGAATGGCTTCCCACGCATGTACATCCCACAAATCATCAACTACAATGAAGTACCTACAAAAGGGCATAGGTTGAACTTTAAAAAGTTGTTCCAGTGTGTCAATCCTTGTAAATTAATAAAATAGAACAATGATAGTGTCTACCTCTTATCCTGTAGATGTCTTCGAAGTTCATTGATAGGATCTTGAAGTTGGCAAGCATGAGAGAAGCTTTTGAGGCCTAGTTGTGATAGTAAGCTATTGAATAGCTCTATCATTTGCGGTCTTTGAGATACAGATATAAACGCCTTGCATTCAAACTTTCCTCCAACATCACGGTACACTTCATTGGCAAGCGTGGTCTTCCCTATACCTCCAAATCCTACTATTGCCATAAACTTCAATTGTTTGACTTCATCCATTGCCCAACTGACAAGCTTACCCTTTTGGGACTCAATTCCAATAAGGCTTGTCGACTCCTTGTAGAGTGTTGACATACGAGGATCAATGACTACAGGGGTAGTAACAGATATGCACTGATCAAGCATGTATCTCTTTCGACGTTCGCTTGCTTCCATCACTTGGGTCTCGATTTCTTGGAAGTCATTTCCAAGTCGTCGACGATCCTTGAAAGTTCTCAAATACTTGGCAGCTTTCCTAAGGATCCCTATCTTGCCATCAGCTTCACCAACAGTGTGCATGAAGTCATCAATACGATCTTCTATGTTGTAGGACATCTCAATTATATCTCTCCTCCAATTCTTGGCCTGCGGGTCAAGTTCATCGGCACTGTCCATCTTCTCAAGGAGAGCATCCATGTCCCTGAGCTCACGCTGGAGGAAGGTCACCTTCTTCCGTAGGCCCTTGATCTTCTTGTACTCGTCACCCATGAGGATTGTGAGTTTAGCCAGGACGGGCTTCATCACACCCATGGAGACACTCACCACGGCAGCTGCCACCGCCATAGATGAGCCAAGCTCCACCTAATTCGTCACTCCAATATATATAGCTTGACGTGAGCTTTGCGCTTGCACTGGGTAACAAGTCTTGTATGCTAATCCTTCGATCCTGCAGAAAATGGAGGTGGTTTCGGTGCTTAAGAATTGGATCTGTGCTTCTGTTCAGACAGTCGTACGTAACTGGGTATGGTGATTATTCAGGGCCTGCTGGGCTCACCGGTGCTTGTTCTTCCTCAAACGGTTTTGTTGTCGTCAATTTGGGAGGTGTGTGGCGGGGTCAGATCAGCTTGGAATTAATGGGACGCCGACCAATGTAAACCAGTAGATCAGATCTGAGCAAGAGTACAACCTGTGCCTGCAGGAAGCAGCAACAAATTAATTGAAAGCAGGCAACGATGCAAAAAGGAGCATCGGTCTAGCTAGCTAGTGGATGAGGAAGCCAGAATCACTCCGGAATTATAGAAAAGAAACGTACGAAATAAAGGGGAAAGTGAAAAAGGGGTAAGACCTGGTCGCGAAAAAAGAAATAAAGGGGAAAGTCTAACTGATAAGGAGAAGCCCAACGTTGAAATATATATGCAGAAAGGATTCTCAACGAATCGTCGAATCGCTGTGAGCCGGAACACAAAAATCCACAAACATATGACCGATATCACACCCGCTCTTCAAAGATGATACTCAGCTAATTGATCTCCAGCTTTCCCCCAACTCTATTAAGGCAGGCAATCTATGCTGTGGCCATAAAAATGAACCAATTCAGTAGTGATTAGCAACGAAGGAGAGAAGGACTCTGAACAAATTATTACCCTGGTGTGTGATCTCCTCTGTGGTTAACTCGATCAACTGTGTGGGAGTTGAGAAAGCAGCTTGCATACAGCAGCAGCCTCAACAGCGGAGCTATAACACTGGTAGCTAGGGGTTACGCGTAGACAGATGCATTAGAGTGCCTCGCCCCAAGTAATCCTGGAGTTTGGTCCTCAAAGTCCAAATAAACAAATATGATACCGATATGATGATAATGCGTTCTGACTCAGCCCAAAGTAACGCTGCCAACTAACATGTTGTAATATTTATTTGTTTTACTAGTGGAGATGCACGTGCGACACGCACGTGCTTATAGAAATTTTTTATAAAGCAAAAATATTATATGTTTGAAATGTTAGATTAGATGTTTTATATCAACTAAAATGATAAAAAATACATTTATTTATAAAGAAAAGGTATTATTTTTTATTTTCAAACTAATCTGATAGAACTATTATCCTGAATCACCATCGGTTCCATAATGTTCACCATTATAGAAAACCATTATGGAAAATTCCTTTAAGCAAGGGAGAAAAGGTCATATTTTATGCTAGCACGATCTTCTAGGGACCCCAATGTCATTAACTCATAATAATCAAGAAGGTTTGAATCTCAAAGCAATCGCTGAAATGAACTTTCTATAGGTAGTCAATATATTTGAAGGGAGGAAATATTTAAATACATATTTCTAAATCATCTATTGTCAAACCTGGTTAGTCTAATAGTGGGTACTCAAAGCTTGTTCTGTCAGGTTAGTGTGATGTAATAGACTGAGCTTGAGAACCTCAACCAGAAATTCCCTTTTTCCTTGGAGACCATTACCATCAAGTTGCTTCACAGCAATAGCCTAGGAAGCAAAACTCTGTTAGTATCCAACAAGACAAATCCACGGCGTAACTGTAATTGTTAATTTGTTATGTTATCAATGTTTTGACAAAATGTCAGAGCATCAAAGACACACCACTTCCCATTCTCCAACCATCCTTTATATACACGACCCAAACCTCCCTCCCCTAAAAGGCAATCTAGCCTGAAGTTCATGAAAAGTGAAAGTCTATGCTGCAATAATTTCCTGTCCCTATGTATAATTAGATCCTTCTTAGAGTCTAATTCACCCTATGATCTTGATTTACCTAAGCAAGGAGAAAGATATTATAAACTCTATTAGCAGCCATTCATGAATTCAACATTTAGAAAGGTGCATAACTCATAAAAGCAGAACTATATCATTAGAAATGTGTGAATAGATGGCGCATTTCACTTTTACGAATACTTTTAATTGTAATAAATAGACTCATAAAAATAGTTGTTCGATCCTAGTATGTTCCTGTTACTCTTATTTGCAGAAATAAAGCTTTGCAAGAAGCTATGCAGCTGGCCCAAGAAAGTTTGGTTGAGGTATTTCCTGCTTAATAAAATACGTGCGTCGCACGGTCGCAAAAAAAAACCCTGGTTGAGGTATCATCACAAGGATGCAATGGGGCAAGGATGTACCTGTGACCCCCGTCCCACCAATTGGTGATCTTCTTGTGGTACAGTGCAGACCATAATAACCCATCCAACATTTTATTTTTGCAATATCAAATGACCAAATCACCGAGATGTCTGGTTGGGAAAAAACACTTCAGTCTATTTCACCATAGTAGTATGTTTCTCTTCCTCGCAAAAGTAAAAATGTTTTGTATAGTTATCCGGCCCGTCAGCCCAAGAAAAGAATGTTCAGTTCATGAATCAATAGCTTGCATGCAATAGCTAATCAGCTAAGCGTGATGTAAAGAAACCAACGTACTTGCAGAGCACGACACAACATGGTCAGGTAAAAAGCCTGTCCCCAAACGTACCAGATTTGACAGACATCTCAAAAAACATGATTCGTGCTTATCTTGTATCAGGAATTAATTAATTTAGGGTAGATCATAAGTAGCAATCTATTGAACTATTGCTATTTCACAAACAAAAACATAGTATGGAAATCTCACCTTGCTGTATAGAAGATGTGCTCACCATGTCAGTGTGATGAAATTTTATTGCAAATGGAATACATGTTTTTCTCTGTAGCCCCTACATATAGAATTTTGAGCTGATTGAGCAACAAAATAGATTGAACAATTAAATATATATGCTTCTAGCTCCAATTAAATATGTGTACTTCTAGATCTTATCACCAGATTGTGGAGTGGTTCCCATGGCTCTTGCTGCTGTGAAATAAATATATAAATTTTATTGATATACTATTACATTTTTTCTGCCAATAATTGAATAGGTAACATTTTTCTGTCATTGTTAGCATCTTGGAGTTTTAGTTAACTTCAATTGTTGGCATTCAAATGATATACTTTTAAACTGCAGATCCAACATTGCAAGACGTAGTTCAATTACATTAAGTTCTTCTTGTGCTGCCTCAAGTTTAGCAATTTGCCAATTTGTGCAATGCTTCTTAAATAGGAGCAGGATAAGGCAAAGGCCAAAATTAGGACATCCGGTTCAATTATGAAATTTCAGATTTAGATATGAGGGGCATTATATTGTACATATATATTAATACTACTAACAATAATCAATCAATGATATAAAAAATTTGTGTTCGAAAGTCAATCTCACTTCATTTAGTTTTATATTAAAAACATTGTTCCACACCCCAGCCTTGGTTATTAAAATGGCTTCAACAAAAAATAAAAGGCAAATATATATTATAGCATTCCTGTACCTGTATTATAGTGATACTGCTACACAAAAGACACATTTCATGTGAATCTAGATACAATACACTCCCTACCAAAAAAAAAGGATAAAATGCACGGCCTAGCATTAACCGTAGCATCACCTAAAAATGAAAGGGGACAAACACACAATTCAGTTTCATTGCAGACGATGAAAACGATTTAAAGAATCATCTTGCGGAGCAATCATAATAAGTCCATACGCATTTATGCATAAAAATATTTATTTTCTATCTAAAGAATTGTTTGTTTCACTCAAGCAAGGCAGAGGATTAAATATTTATTGAGCTTCTTAAGTGGGCAATCTGCCAGACTTCTCGGATTTTGCTTGCATTTTCTTCTCAACTGTAAAGTTAAATTAAATAGAATAATAAGAATATTTCACCTGTTACGAGAGCTTTCTGAATAGGTCCAGTCTTAGACCTGTTTTCCAGGGAGCTACTGGTGCAAACCCTTGCTTCCGCAAAACCAAAATTACCAAAACTATCAGATTAATGAGGGGCAAGCAGAACTGAAGAAATCATGAAACTTGCAAAGCCTATTTAACCATGGCTTCAAACTTTATGAAGATTAAGATAGGCCTAAAATATTACAATCCAACCTTTGTTCCATGCCTAGCCTGAATGTTCTGAACAAAACGTCACATATGGTTAACAAAGAGAAACAAAACCATTATGCAGAGCGCTCAAGCCAAATGTTTGCGTGCACCCGTCAGTGAAGAGTTGTGCATGTTGTGGTTTGTGGAATCCAAGGATTGATTTAGCTACGAGACAGGAGAGGAAACCTTAATTGCCAAACATATATTATAAACCAACACCACAAGTTACTGCATCCCGGAAGCGAGATACCGATTGACAGCTGTGAATAATCAATAGCCTTTGTATTGACGGTGATAGCGAGTATCCACTCGTGATGCATGCATGAATATGTTTTTACTGGGAGATGCAAGCACTTAAAATCCAAGTCCTTTTAAACCTGGACCCTCACGAATCTAATTGGAGTTGAGGAACTGGAAAGGATGGGGCATGGTTGTTACCGGGGTGAGGAAGGAGAGACACACCACTCATCGGGCGGGCAAGATGCCGTCGCTTGGAGAAGGGGTGTCTCTCGTAGGTGGGGAGGGAGTATGGGCCGCCGCCGCATGGAGGAAGCATCGCCGGCCATGGTTGACGTCGAGGAGGGATCTTATGTTGGGGGCTCGGAGTCCGAGGTGGGTGTCGGCCGTTGAGCATGGAGCGCCGCCGCGGTTGTTGCGGGGCGCATCTGCTCCGTTCCGCCTGCACCGTCGCGGGGAACCGCGGCCGCCGCCTCGCGCAATGCATGCGGCAATGCGCCGTCGTCGCTGAGATTGCCCATCGGGAGGCGCGTGACGGCGGCGACGGTTTCCTCTCGTCTCGTCTCCCCGGCCTCCTAGTTGTGGAGCACTCGTGGGGGAGGAGTCACGCTCACGCTTGGGGGTGAGGAGTCGCGGGATGGGATGACGCGGTTCTTTGGAGTCGTGGAGGGTACCGCGTGGGTACGCGGGCGGGTAAGAAAGTTTCGTGGTGACAAAAAACTTTGACACGAGACGTTCGTGAGATAGGAAAACAAGTGTATCCTATGTCAGGATGTCAGGAACGATCCGGACCTACAGTTAGCAATTAATCAGATGCGTTAGATGTAAATTTAAGGGTGGAGATGTCAGGTGGGTAGGAAGTTTTCAGGTAACAAAGATTTCTAATTCTTAAGCTCTTTTATAGTATAGATTAATTGATCGCGAAACATGGCTTGGACTAACTTTTACATTTTCTTTTGTCGTCTCGCTCTCCTCTCTTTAATATTTAGAAACTCTCACTCGCCCTCCTGTATTTTTTTAAAAAAACGAACATCCTGTTTTATTGTGCATATATATAATACCTACATGAGATGAGGTAGGGGGAAGGGGAATTGGGAAAGACCGTGAAACTCCAATTAATTGTCGTGCTGTGGTTAGCCGGCATATCTTAAGTCAGTGGGTTGATGGTCACGGTCAATAGTTTCACATTTGGTTGCACGCCTTTATTTTTATCTAGTGCACGGAACATCGAGCGGTAATGGTCATTAAATTAGTGAGTGGGTGACCCATGACAAATAAAGGTGACCATATGTATCGGAGAGGCTGCCTAAAATATTGTTGACTAGTACTATGCAGCCTCTTTGGCCTAAAATAAATTTGACAATACACCTAGCCACCCAGATTCGAATCCCATCAGAAGCGAATTTGGGTGCCTATTTTCTTCTTAATGAAAAATCAACCAGTTACGGATCTTGTACAGTGAAGTCAAAGGGAAATGGCCTCTCCACCTCCCCCGTGCCCCCCTCAGGGCGAACCTCGGAAACCACCCAAATCCCCCAAGATCCACCCACTCCCATCGAATCCCTCCGCCCCGGTGACGGATCTGGAATCCCCTCGTCTGGATCTACAAGCTGATGGGACTTTCCACGGGCGCAAGCGGTTGGAGCGGGAGATCCAGCAGCCGGACTCTCCAACGCCGGAGTGGAAAGAAAAGCGGATCTCGGAGGCCGGAGAAGCGGGCGGCGCCCATGCGGCGGAGCCAGGCAAGCAAGCGGCTAGCAGCACCCATGCCGCCGATTCAAGTCAGCAGGAAACCAGCGATGAGCAGATCCTGGCGGATCTGGCGAGCGACATCAATGCCCTCCTCCATGGAGGGGCGGAGATGGAGGCAGTAGTGACAGCTGAGGCAGCGATGTCATCAGAGATGCAGAAGACAGGGGCTTTCATTGCCCAACGGGCAGCTATGGAGCTAGGGAAGGGCGAGGCCGGCGACCCAAGCGGATACGGTCATAGCTCCCCGCTGGAGTTTGCCAGTTCTCCAGGCACCAAGAAAGGAAGCCAGACGGCACCGGAGGCAGCTTCGCAGCCAGAGCTGCAAAAGACAGGCGCATTCAATGCTCAACAGGCAGCTCTTGAGCCAACGATGAGCGTGGCCAGCGACCCAAGGGGAGAGCCAACAACACCACGCCGGAACTCGCCAGTTCTTCAGGTGCCAAGAAGGGAAGCCAGCGCCCCAACCATGAAGCCGATGCAGAAGGCAGGATCCCAAGAGTTGTCAAAGGGAAGTGGGCAGCTCAGCATTCAAGTGACGCTACTCCTCACACGCCATGGCAGCAAGGAAGCAAGGTCGGGTCGCAATCAGCAGGTTTGGGCGACACAGATCTGGAGGAAGGCGAGATTCCACGAGAGTATTCATGGCACAATGGAGAGTGGACTGAGGTCAAACGGCCACATTGGTGGCGCCGAGAGAGGAAACATTCAACCTCGTCGGCCGGAGCAATGCAGCAGTCAGGAAGCATTCCGGGAAGGCAGAAATTCAAAAGATTGGCCTATGGCAAGTGCTTCAATTGCTTCGCTCTAGATCATCACACCAAAGATTGCTCCTCCCCACCAACCTGCTGGCGCTGCAGTAGGAGCGGCCATCAATCCACAGCCTGCCCAAGAAAGGCTGCAGAGGCAAGAAAGGCTCCAGAGGCACCTGACTACAAAAGAAGGCAAGAGTCAAGACCCAAGAGCACCCAAGCAACTCAACGCCATCACACAACCAGCAACACCTCTCCATCCACCACCACACCCCCAGCTCTGGGGGCTGCTCCTTCCTGCAAGCGGCTCTCGACGCAACGGCCTCGGACCCCATGGAGCTGGCGGAGTACTCGGGAGACCCGCGAGCGAGGCCGGTAGCTGAGACGGTGTTCTTCTCAGCCACCGGCGACATCCAGAGGAGGAGGGATGCTTTGATCGGCAAGGCGGCGGTCTGTCGGTTCGAGGGCAGCACCCATGACTCCACGCCCAGCCAGGTTGGACAAGCTCTGAGATCCAAGCTGGGCATGGACTGGCTGGACTTCCAGATCGTGAAGCATTTCCCTAAGCAATACCTAGTCATCTTCAGAGAGGAGCACCTGAGGTAGCGGGTCACGCGCATGAGGAAGCTGGAAGATGAAGGCCGAGTTTTCACTTTTGACTCATGGACAGAGGGAAGAGGAGCAGCAAGCGCTCATCTGGAGTTCAGGGTCAACCTTCGCATTGAGGGGATCCCTGCTCATGCTTGGGGTGAAGATGTAGCTGGCACCATCCTCGGCAAGTCATGTGCCATCCACTACGTTGAAGAACACTCTCGCCGTAGGGAGCGCACCAGGACTTATGATCTGTGGGCCTGGTGTGCCGATCCCTGCAGGATTCCCAAGCGCGTCTGGCTCACCATCACTGATCCTGACATCGAGCAGCCACCGACAACCATCCCCCGTAACTGCGTGCAAATCCACCATGAGGAACCGACTGGACTGAAGCATGGCTTGGGCTATGAGATCTTCCCACACCTCTCTGTGGTGGAGGATCTTTCCTTCATCAACGGTGATGGTGGGCAGGGAGGCCCACCAAACCGCATGCACCGGAGGACCTTCGATTGGAGGTACGGCCACCCAGACGGACAGGGAGAGGCCCGTCACAACCGTTTGGACCATGGCAGGGATGAGCAGCGTCGTCCAAGGCGCGATGACAAGGACGAGGACCGTGGTGGCTGCCACAGGAGGCACAGGAGTGCGTCCGCTTGGGGCGCACGGTTCGCTGCAGGAATGGTGCTGAAGACTGCTACAGCTCCAATGTCAGAGGTGGTGGCTACAATGGCCGTGGGGGCAGTGGCTACCACACAAGGGAGCAGCAGTGGGTGCCCAAGATGAAGGAACTCTCCAACAAGATTGTCCCGGCTTCGGCTACTGCGGCAGCAAGTAAGTCCTGCAAGCGTGTATCTTTTGCAAACCCGATTGCTGTTGTTCTGGGACAGAATGCACACCCTGCTGTTAAGCAAGCTGTTGTACCACTTTTTTCGCGCTTCTCCTTAACCCCTGACCCGATGCTTGACGAGTTTCTCCTCTCTGCTGAACAAGGGCGCCTCGTCAAGGAGATAGCAGCGGCAGCAGAAGGAATCGCCAACCTGGGAAGCATGATCACCACTGCCCTCAACAAGGAGGGAGCAATGGGGGGCAACCTGAAGGAGTTGATGGATGCACTGCCGACAGTCGACGATGGGGTTCTTGTAAGTCATAGCTGCAATCCTTACACCTCTCCTACTGCATTGGCTGAAAGTGCTACTGAAATGACTGCAATAGATCTTACTTTGGCATTGCATCCAAACAAGGGGGTCGGCGCAATTTCAAGTGCTAGTATGACCGCGCCACTTGCCTTAGATCCACCTGCTGGTAGTGCCACTGAAATGTCCTCACTAGATCAGTCTTTGGCAAGGCACTCGCCTCTAGATGTTGCTTTAGTTCATGATGCTAGCATGACGGGTTTTGAACATGATACTAGTAAGAATGTGTCGTCTGCATTAGATTCATCTGATCTAGAAGCCCAGACCGTGGCTGCTGATCCCAACCTGCCTTTTGATCAACTTATACCCAAGGAAACCCAGACCGTGGCTGCTGATCCCAACCTGCCTTTTGATCAGTTTATGCCCAAGGAAACCCAGACAACACCTATGCCTGCTGCTATAGATAGCCCTGTACCTGTTCACTCGATAGCTGACCAACCTGATGAGGAAGAACTGACTGGCATTCATGTTAATGAAAGCCTGACTATACATCAGCCCACGAGTAACACAGAACCTGAGCCGAACCAACCATCTACAGCCACCACTCAAACCGAGCAACTCTCTCAGAGTAACGATGACCCCATTGTGGAGTTCCTCACGTTAGTTACTGATCCAGTCTGCAAGCCCATCCTATCTAATCCTACCCAAGAAATCCCACTAGTAGCGGATGCTGAATTTGTTCCTCTAGAGACTCCTCAAAGAAAAAGCGTGAGATTGGCCGGTAAGGCCAAAACTAGGGTCGGCAAAGATACACTTCAAGTGGCACAGGATCTGCTTGCCAAAAAATTGGGTGAACTAACGACTGCTGAAACTATTGAAAATGATTCTGATTCAAATGTCTTCATACAGCACCTCGATGAGCCGCTGCAGAAGACAGAGATGGAGGCCATCAACGAGCTGCTGGAGCACGGAGAGATGCTGGAGAAGAAGGCTGGCAAGGCTAGGAGGCCGACCCAGCAGGCAGGCGTGGCCTGAAGACAGGGGCTTTGATAGCATGGCTGGTTTGGGTCTCAATGTTAGCCCAGCATGCTAGAAGCGCCGACGGCCAGGAGAAGATTAGCGGCTTCTTTTCGAGTGTTTGGGCCCTGCGTGGTCTTCTAGGGGCATCCTGGCCCATGTATCTTTGTCTAGGGAGGATTCTGGACCCTAGTGTCGTGGAGACATATTGGGCCTACTGGCTTTGTTGCCTTCGGCTTATCTGGGATTCGAAGGAACTGCTGGCTCTGTTGCCTTCGTTCCAGGTTGTAAGCTTAAGACCTTTTCAGGCCATCCACCCTTTCAGCAGAAGAACTTTAGATTAATGTCACAAAAAAATGTCTCTATCCTATGCTGGAACATAAGGGGGCTCAACGATGGAGCAAAGAGAGCCAGTGTACGAAATCACATTTATTCTTCAGGCGCGACGATTGTTTGTCTGCAAGAGACTAAGATGGAGCACTGGAGTATGCAATGGCTGATAGAAGTGGTGGGGCAAAATTTTGCTTCCAACTGCGCCTTTCTACCGGCGACAGGAACAGCTGGAGGTATCCTAATCGCAGCTTCACAACAATTTTTTGACTTAACAATGCTACACATATCGGCAAACACAATTTCTACGACAATCACTATGTTAGAAGATGGCACCTCCTGGAGCATGACAGGGGTTTATGGGCCTCAGACGGATCAAGACAAGACCGCTTTCATTCAAGAATTTTGTGAAATTAAGCAGTTCATGACGAGTGCATGGCTCATGTTAGGCGATTTCAATCTAATCTATAAAACGCAGGACAAGAATAACAGTAGGATCAACATTCCTATGCTAAACAGATTTAGAGGAGCCATTGATAATCTTGAGCTGGTGCCAATCGAACTCCATGGCAGACGATTCACCTAGTGCAATGACTAACCAACACCAACAATGACAAAGATTGATCATTTCTTTGCTTCGGCTGACTGGATGGACATGTTTCCACGGACAGACCTTCAAGCCTCTGCAACAATGGGCTCAGATCACTGTCCTTTGCTATTACAGGGTGATACCACGGTGGAATTCTACCGAGGTTTTCGGTTCGAATCCTTTTGGGTACACATGCCGGGCTTCTTGGATGCAGTTCAAAGGGCATGGCAGCAACCAGTTAACACTCAAAATGCCCTCCTCAAAGTACATGTAAAGCTACTGCGCACTGCAAGAGCGTTAAAGATATGGCGCAGATCTATGGGCTGCAACTTCAAACTGAGATTAGCTATTCTGCAAGTGGTACTGTTTGGGCTGGAGCAGGCGCAGGAGAGGCGCCGACTTACCCAGGATGAGCTCGACTTTAAAAAATCTCTCAAGGCGAGGGCGGTGGGTATGGCAGCAGTGCAGAGGACCAGAGCAAGGCAACACTCTAGGCTGACATGGCTGCGGGATGGGGACACCAACACTCGTCTATTCCATATACACGCTAACATGAGAAGGAAAAAGAAATTTATCAGAGCGCTGCAAACACCTCAGGGCATTGTGAATGCCCATCGGGATAAGGAAAATGTAGCGGTCGATTTCTTCAGTAATGCGATTGGAACCCCAATGGTGCGCTCCAGGAGTCTGAATTGGGAGGCTCTGGGGTACCAACATTTTGACCTGGAAGACCAAGACACGCCGATCACAATCCAGGAACTAAAAGAAACGATCATGTCAATGCCAAACGAGAAGGCACCAGGCCCTGATGGCTTCATTGGTATTTTTTACAAACGATGTTGGGATATCATCAAGTATGATCTACACGAGGCAGTATTAGGATTCTATAACCATAAAACATCCAAGATGCTAAGCTTCAACAACGCCAACGTAGTGCTACTGCCTAAGAAAAAAGACCCGCAGAAAATTGAAGATTATAGACCAATAAGTCTTATCAATAGCCTTGTGAAAATAATTACAAAGATCCTTGCATCTCGGCTGTAACATCCTAGATGTTAATACCAACTAATATTTAGTTAAGTACAATGTTAAAGTATAATAAGTGAGCATCATGGCATAAATGCATTCATGTGTTAATAATATCTTTTATGTGGTGCTTGGTTTTATACATGAAATGATGATTCTTGCTTAAGGTTTTATTTAAGTTCCTTGTCCTTTGGTGAGAATCTATGAAGCATCTAAAATAAACTAAAAATTTGTCTTGTTATGTGATGCTTTGCAATTTTGTGTGAGTTAGGTCAGCCTTGACATGTCCCAACTAAACAAATTTATTTTACTAGGTTGTTTGTGCTCTCTGCTTTGGAGTGTGCTTTGAACCAAAAACTCTATTTTTAATGTCATCCTAAATACTTGATTTATGTCCTATTTGGCTTTTGTCAAGTGTAGGGGATAAACTCAAGTATAACACTTAAAAATGAGCTCCAAGTTTGTTGAAGAATTTGAATTCTATGGCTTGTCCCTAAGTCTTGCACTTCAAGTTCAAATTCAAACTAGGGGATTATTAAAATGATTTTTATAAGTCAATTTGGTCAACCAAGGGTGTCATTGGGTCATTGACCTAAAAATATCCTTGGATGATGTTTGTGATCACAAATGACCAACCAATTAATGTAGAAAACAAATCAAGCTCAAACTCCTTTCGAAACCCCGATTTCGAGAAAACCTATTTTTACCCCTTTTCTCTAATTCAAAATATACAAAGAATTTGGGGTTGGTGTAAAAAGGAAAATTTTGGGTCTTGATGAGAGCTTCAATGTTGGTGTTCAAAGTTTTTTAAGTTTAAAAAAGAATTTCAAATGAATTTGAAAATACGGTTTTCCAAAGATTTGTCCCCCTTTGATTTTTAAACCATATTTCAAAAACAATCCATAATTTGGGAAAACTTTCTATTGTGAAAAGATTTGGTTTGAAATGATGAGTATTTCATAGTTTTGGATATTTTCAAGTTCTTTTGAAAAATCAAAAGTTATTCAATATATTTGATTGTCGGTTTTTGTCCCCTTTTCAAAAATTTGACAAAAATTCATTTTTCCATTCCGAATCTGAAAAAGTTCCTATTGAAAAAATGTACATCTTTAAAAATTAAGTGGGGTTGCTTTTTGGAGATTTTTGAGTTCAGTTCAAAATTTGGGCGCAAAATTCAAATTTCGTGCAGTGGCATTTCTGTAATTAGTTTGAAATCTAGGTTCTTCGAACCTGTTCACCGCCGCCGCTGAGCGCCGTGAGGCCACACCGATGCCACGTCCTGCTTTGACCGAGCCGCGTGGATGCCTCCGTGTCGCACTGCAGCTCCTCGCACCGCCGGATAAGGCTGAAGAGGACGCCCTCTCTTTCTACTTCTCCCTCTGTTCCCGTCGCCGCCGGCATAGCTTGAGTCGTCGCCGACGAAATTCATCGTCACCAAAGCATCTCGGCCCGTCCCATCTCGCCACCAGCTCCGCCTTGATCTTGCGCACTCGCCAAGCCTGCCCACGCAGCTTCACACCGTTGATATCGCCGCTGCCGCCTTCATCTTCATCGCGGCCGGTGGGCAGAGCTCGCACCACCGCTGCCGCAATTCGCCGTCATCGTGCTTCAATAGTCATCGAGAGCTAGCTATACCGCGCCGCCTTGACCTCCTGCAGCTGTAGCGCCGCTCGCGATGGTCTGGTCCGACCGGAAACACGAGTTTGCCGTCATCTCCTTCGACTCCGGCAACTGCTCCGCCGTAGTTCGTCATCGTCGTCCGTCCCGCTCAGTTGACCATTTTCTAATTAGCTTTGTGATCCAGAGTCGCCTCTTGGTGCTCATCATGGTCGGCTCATCGGTTTTTGCAGCGCACACCCCGACGCGCCAGAACGTGAGTTGCCGCCGCCGGTGCGCCGAGCCGCCATGTCCGCCACCGCCGACGTCTGTGCTCCAGCACGTCTCCGCCTTCGTTATCGCGCGCACCATGACCGTGGTGAGGCCCTTGTTCTGTGGTGCCCTTGGTTTGGGTCAGGGTCGCACGCCGTCGCCGCATCGTGGGTTGCCAGCGCCGGCGCCATGTCCGTGCCGCCGCCGCGTGTAGTCGTTCGGTTGGGGGTCGGTTTAGGCTAGGTTCGCGTGTGCATCGTGTTCGCGTGGTTCCGTCGGAGCAAATGCACACGCCTTCTTCGCCGGAAAAGCTCCGACGAACGCTACCGTCTTGCCGCCGCGCCGTCGAGCCGCCATGACCGCCGTCGGTCATGCTCTGCTCGGTCCACCATCGCGCCCTGACCGTCGTTGGATTCGCCTTGCTTCGTAGGTCACATAGGTGCAAGCCTCGTCGCCCGAATCCTCACCGCCGGCGAGCAATCACCAGTCAAAATCCGGCTGCCGCCAGTCAACGTCGGAAAGAATTTTCCTTCTTATTTTCTTTTATTTCAGAAAATGCAAAAAATTCCTATTTATTTAGAAATTCATAATAAATCATGGGTTGCTCCAAAAATTCTGAAAATTTTTGTGTGTGTTCCTTGTCATGAGCTTGATTTAGGAAAAGTACAAAATGACAATTTTGAGTAGTCTTGATATGTGTAAAAATTAGCTCTTTTAATTCACAAATGTGCCGTCCATGATTTTTAGTAAATTATTTATTGCTCAAGAAATCATGAAATTTAGTTTGCACACTGTTTTTTTAATCTTTCTTAGATAAAAGTTTTGGATCATTTTGATAACATTTATTTTATGCCTAATTTTATGTTTAGTTTAATAATTAATTATGCCTTTAATTATGCTTTAATCTTGCTTAGTCATTTTAGGGTTTTGGTTGATTTTGAGATTGTGTGATGACCTTAGGTCATTAATTCTTAATGACCTTTGGAAATTAATTAAGTTGTTTGAGTATATCTTAATCATGTCATTAATTTTTTATTAGTGTTATTCTTGTAATTTATAATAATCTCTAATTAAATAATTAGAATGACTTAGGGTTGATTGATTGACTTTGGGATTGATTGATGACCTTGGGTCATAAACACAACATGATCCTTGGCACTTAATTGTTGTTTGAGTTCATACTTAGTTTGACAGTTAGAGCATGATAACAATATTTCATGTGTTGGTAAAAGTCATTAGTGGTAATGTTTTGATGATCCTAGGGCTAATGTTAGTAGTGCCTTGCCTGATATTGGGTCATTATTTTATAATGATCCATGGTGTTTAAATTAATTGCTTGCTTTTATGATGGAATTCTGATGGTAGAAGTAAAATAGACTTGCATGAATTATCTTGATCTGCTGGTTTATCTAGAGTAATCTTGGCATGTGTAAATCTAGATGTTTGTGTTACGTTGGTTTTGTTGGCTTACAACTTGATCGTGAAGGAAAGTTGTACTCAAGTTTATGATCTTGTTAAGTCACTCTTAATGCATCATGCCATGAGCTCATCAACCTAAAATACACCTCATTAACTACGTGTAGTTATTTCGAGAGAGTTGGATCGAGTTGGACGAAGTTCGAAGATGTCATCCGACAGTGGAATTCGAGAAGGTGTCATCCACCATTGATTTTGGGGTTATTTATCTGATGATGGTGCCAATTATCCATGGTGTAATGTCAAGTCGGACATTTGGAATCTAACTACACGCAAAAGCAAGCCCGAGCATGCAACCCACTTCTATTTCTGCAAATATTTTATACCTTAAGTCTAGTGTAATGTGCATTAAGTAATAGGAGTTGGTTGAAACCGTTGCCGCATAACCTCCTTGATTTACTTCATATCATGATATTCCACTAGTATGTGTAGGCCGATTCCTTATACTTAGTCATGCTTAGACTACGGTAGATGTAGGCTGATAACATTGATGATGATTTACCAGTTTATCTTTGCTCCTCAAGACCTAAAGATGGGTCACAAGGGCATAAGAGTATGGTGATACTAAGCTGAGACTGGTCGGGTAACTTGCATCGGGAATGGAGTCTTGATGTAGTTTTTCCGACTAAGTCGATTAAGGACCGTTGGTTGTTGGCCCTTGGATCATGAACTTAGTACTAATCACATACCCTGAGGGGAAAGTTCTTGCCTAGGAGATTTCATTACTAGGATGGCGAACCCACGCACTGGGAGTGGCGAGATGGCGGGAGTACAAGATACCCTCGTGGGCCGTGTCCCCCGGATTGGAGGTGTACATGTACTCTCGGGTGGCGTGGAAGCTGCGGCTAGTTTTGGGACATCCGAAGCTAGAATTGATATACTTGTGGGTTAGAGTCCCACGTGTATCGTGTGCTTAGGAAGCCCCGGTTTGGGTAGAAAAGCGGTTCAAACTGTCGTATGCTCCACGATTAAGGAGACATGATCCTCGCACCACCATCGTAGTTATGAAGTGAAACATGAAAGAATTGGATCATGGTGGACTCTTGGAGTCGAGAAGGAGGCAGCTCGACGGATAATCTCAAGTGTAACGCTTAATATGATTGTTGGAATTAGAACAGGTGCAAACCTAGCAATGGTGGACTGAATAAAACTGATGCTTTAATAAATCTGGTTTAAAACATTGATAGTAAGGATTCAAGATCAGTAATGTTTTTCTGCAAAACTCCTCTTTTCTATCTCAACTACTCAAAAGCCAGCATATCCTTGAGAGTCTTTTCTTTTTAGTCGGGTAAGTCTTGCGGAGTACCTTGAATGTACTCAGGGTTTGTTCTACCCCTGTTGTAGGTGCTGAGAGTTGCTTCGAACCATGGTTGTGTCGCTGGGCTCGACATGATTTGGTTGCCTCTCACGACTTAGGTGTCCTACCTAAGTTGTCTTACGTAGCTTTACTCTACTTCCGCATTATAAAGTTAAGTTTGTAAAATATTAACTTACTCATTATTTATAAAATTAATGTTATTATTCTTCCACACTCGATATATATTTTGTAACAAATGTTGTAATGTTGTGGTTACTCCTTTGTTGATCCCGGGTATGAGTATAAAATGTGGTTCAATCGGTGTTCGTTAAGTAAATCGACAGAGCTTCATAAGTCTTATGGAACACATGCATGCATTTGTGAAGTCTTTTGAGACAATGACAGTGTATGTGGGGCCACATTACTTAGGAGGTTACGCCACATCGGCGGCACCAAGAATGAATGAATTAGTTTCAAAATCACAAAATGCATTCGTTAAAAAAAGATGCATTCATGATAACTTCCTCTATGTCCAGCGAGTTATCCAATCCCTGCACAAAAAGAAAAGGCCAGCTCTCTTCATCAAACTAGACATATCCAAAGCTTTCGATTCAGTTGGATGGCAGTACCTCTTGGAAGTTCTCACGGCTTTGGGTTTCAGCAGGAAATGGCGCAACTGGATTTCCGCGATTCTTGGCTCCTCCTCGTCCAGAATTTTGATGAATGGGAAACCAAGCAGAGACATTAGACACGCCAAGGGACTACGGCAAGGGGACCCTCTCTCCCCTTTGTTGTTCATCCTGGTGATTGATCCACTACAACGGATGATTGAGCAAGCAGCTCACCAAGGACTACTACGGCCCATTCTACCAAGCCGTGCCCAGCTCAGGTGCTCACTTTACGCTGATGACGCAGCTCTGTTTGCATCTCCGAATCCAATCGATTTACATCGACTACAACGGATCCTGCTGACCTTCGGGGAATGCTCGGGTTTGAAAGTCAATATGAACAAAACGGAAATCTTTCCAATAAGGATGCTCCCCCAAGACCTGGACAACATTTTACGAAACTACCCGGGCAAAATCAGTCTTTTTCCGGGGAAATACCTTGGCTTGCCACTGCATACTAGGAAGCTTCGAAGAATTGAGGTTCAACCTTTGATTGAAAAGGTGGGAGCAAGGCTACCTGGATGGCAGGGCAGGCTGCTATCCTCGGCGGGGAGGGAGTTACTGGTTAAGACAGTGCTCTCTAGCATCCCAATTTACCACTTCACGGCATTCCATGCGCAGAAATGGCTCATTAGTAGAATCGACCGGATCAGGCGAAGCTTCCTGTGGAAAGGGAAGGATCCAGATAGTGCCAGCAGAGGTGTTGCCCTAATCAACTGGCCCACAACATGCCGTCCAAAGTCCAAAGGTGGACTGGGAATTCTAGACTTAGAAAGATTCACAAGGGCCCTAAGGCTACGATGGCTGTGGTACAAGTGGAAGGAGAAACAACGGGCCTGGAATGGCCTGGATATACCGTGTGATAAAGTTGATCGGGACCTCTTCTATGCCTCCACTATGGTCATAATCGGAAATGGAAAAACCGTGCCCTTTTGGTCATCAAATTGGATAAATGGAACCTCGGCGAAATCTATCGCCCCGCTGCTCTATAACAAAACAAGGCGGAAGAACATTACGGTGTCCCAGGCACTCAGGGGCAACAAATGGATTGACCACATCTATCCCCCTGAAACGGAGGAGGAAGTAAGACAGTATGTCAGGCTATGGGAAGGAATTCACGAGACCCAGCTGCAAGATGACCAAGATGATGATATTGTGTGGAAATGGACGACGGATGGTACATACACCACACAAAGCGCATATCAAATTCAGTTCACTGGATCGTTCAGCATTCTCAAATTAACCCCATTATGGAAGGCACAGGCAGAGCCAAAATGCAAATTTTTTGCCTGGACGCTAATGCACAAGAAAATTCTAACTGCAAACAACCTACTAAAACGTGGCTGGACAGATGAAACAGACTGTAGACTATGCAATCAAGCGACAGAGACTCCAACACATCTATGCAAAGATTGCCCCTTCACTAAAACGGTCTGGCATTATATTAGGCAATGGTTCAACTTAACCAGTTTACAGGCCGTGGCCGAGAATGGCTCGCTGCATTCCTACTCGCGATGAAAGTGGTACGGATATTTATCCGACCGTCCGTTCGACCGAACAAATATGAACACTTAAATGGATACTTATGCGGATATCCGGATATTTTTCCAAATACGGATATTAAAACGGATACTTTATGCGGATATCAAATACAAATATGATATCGTCAGTATCCGGCGGATACGGATAATCTGGGTAAAAATATGGATATGTCCGACATACATATTGCAGATACTATCCGTTTACAGTAGTCCAAGCCATGGCCAAAGCTGAATTTTTCTGTTATTGTGCCCTTCCTCCACGTTTAGTTCTGGGTGGCTGATATGGTATTATGCCTGGGTGTGGTACTGGACATTGGGAGAGTGAGAGGCCAAAGCGGGACCCAAGTAGAGCGCATGGACTAATGCCTGATGGGGAAGGCTTGGCATGTAGTTCTAACTTAAGCCCAAACTGATTTTGTGCATAAATTTATTAAAAATATAATTTAATTTCATTACTCAAACCATGATTATGTCTTTACCGTTGTTTTTACTCAATATCCGAAAAGATATTGTATTCGACGTTCTCCGAATCCGATTTATACCGTATTCGATACTCACTATTCGTATTCATGACCGAGGCAATCCGTATTCGTATATGTATCCGGTAGCTATCCGTGTCCGAATTCGAATCCGGCCAGAATATGAAAACAAATATAGTATCAATGATATCCGTTCATATCCGATCCGTTTTCATCGCTAATTCCTACTGGTGGCGATGTCGACGAAAGATTCACAAAAATGATAGAAAGAAGGTGGATGGCATCTTTATCTATCTGTGGTGGAATGTGTGGAAAGAGCGGAATAGAAGGATTTTTCAAAATCAATCCTTGCAGCCCTTTCAGGTAGCAGCCCGCTGCAAGGAAGACATCTTGTTTTTCCAAATGGCAAAGAGACCTAGAACCCAATCGATACAACCGGCGCTCCCCACTTAATCGTTACCTCTGATTCCGAGTCCGGGCTATTGGACTCGCCGCTGCCCGCCGCCGAAGAACTGCTGCCGGACTCGCCGCTGCGCGCGACTGACGAGCTCCTCGAGAACTGGAGGCGAGTGCGCCGCTGCAGGGACACCCGGATCCTCCGGTGCAGCGTGCCAGGACGCGGCGGAGGTCACTCTCGGCAGGAGGAGTATCGCTCATGGCCGGCGGACGGTGGTGGTGACAAGATGTGCTGGAGGAGGCGAGGCGGAGCAGAGACGGAGCACGAGAGGTGTGCTCGGAATGGGATTTTTCTGGAAGGCGACGCCGGCCTTCCCCTCCTCTGGAGTTTTTTCTCTTCAAGCTGGGCCGGGTGGGCAGCGTGGGCCGGTGGGCCCAGTTTTTTTTTTATAGCGTTGTAAGACAGCAGTTGTTTCTTCTTTTTTAGCGGCTCAAGTCAAAGTCGAAGCTGCTCTTTAGCTCTAGCTGTTTTTTCTTTTTTCTTTTTCCAGCAGCTTTTTGTAATTACCTGCTGTACAGTTTCTCCTTTTGTTTTTCTATCGTCTAATACAAAACAGCGGCAAAGCTTTTGCAGCTCCTTTCAAAAAAATCAACCAGTTCCTCCTAAGTTGGTCTAATTTTTACTATGCAGCCTCAATCATGGCAGCAAACAATACTCATCATGATCCCTAGCAGGGCACATGGTTCCACCTTACCTTGATGTATAGTCCCTACTAGATAAAATTCTAATTATAACTTCTTCTCTTTTTATTTTTATTTTTGCGGAAGACCTACTTGTAACTTCTTATTAAGCTCATCATGATGTTTGGTTGCAAATCTCTAAAAGACACCATGATGGGCCGGAAGCACTGAAGCTGCACACGCGCGTGTGGGATGCCGAGATGGGCCGGAAGCGCATGGGCAGCAACGTGAATTGGGCCGGAAGCATGCAGGCGAGGCAACAAGCTTCGGTGGTCGGCTCAATTCCGCAGAGCACGCGTGCAATAGGAAAAAAAATTCGGTTGTTTAGCGCTTATCACTATCGCCATGACGACAAATTCGGGGCGTTTACTCAAGACTATGGCCTCTAAGAAGCTGACACACGATAAGATGAAAATAAATACCTAGTTTCTAGTGAGGTGGTGCATTCGCATCTTCCATCTCCTCATCAAGCTCGCATATAATAAACAAAATCAAATATATATTCAAAGGTGATAAAAAGATTAATTACTGAAAATATATTTGTAATCTGAATAGAAATTGAAACAAATATTTGTAACACAAGTATTGAATCTGGATAGAAATTTAGTACATAAATTGAAGGAGAAAACTGAGAGCTCACACGGTAGCTGGGCGGAATCGCCGGATGGCTCACCGTCCGCTGCGCGGAATCGGCCAGGCCGCGGCCGCAGGGACAGAGATTTGGAGGGCAGCTGAGCGGGGCCGGTGACCGGTGGCCGCCAGCCGACGCTGAGGCCTGCACGCGCATATGCTTGCCTGCTCGTTGGTCGGCGCGGAGGCCGCGGGTTGCAGACTGCAGAGAGCCAGAGACCGCCGAAGTGAGGCGTAGTGGCGGCCGCAACCAGCTGAGGTAGTTTTAGGGCTGGGCCTTGATTATATTGGGCTAAAATTTATAGGAAGTATGTGAATCTACTGGGCCAATGATTCGGGCCTGGACTCCAGGGGCCTTATGCTAAAAAAAACCAGCTACAAACAGAGAGAGAACCTGGATGCATTATTTAGCTACTTGGAAATTGTTTCTAAAATAAAAAAAAAAATCTACTAGGAAATTAAGCCCTGCTCAAAAATAAAGAAGCTAGGAAATTTAGCCCTCGCTCTGTTACTCGTATCACCACACTCTCGTATCTAATCTCAAAACACACACACACACACACACACACTGACACACACACACACGCACGCACGCACACACGCACACACACCACAACACACTCTTGTCTCTGCAGCTCTTAACTGATTGCTTGTTAGGATCGTCAGTGACGAAGCCAGAAACAAATCTTAGAAAGGGCTAAACACACACTAAATATAGAGCTCATCCTTCTTAAGGTAAACAATGTGACTATTTTTAGGTAGGGCTTAGGTAGGGCTCCATGCACAAAACAAGTTTAGGAGGGGCTGGAGCCCGGGTTGCCCATCCGCTGGCTTCGTCGCTGAGGATCGTTGAAGATCACTAATGATAACTAGAGAAATTTAGAAGATTTTAATGGGTATTTGGGATAGAAGAGCACGAACAGGGGTCTGGTTCAGGAAGAACAGATGGAGGGAAGTTGTCGGACGACAGGTTTCATTAGAATGAAAAGGTTTGGTTACAGTCGATGGTTTCATCGCACGGCGACTCAGGATCTTATACTTCCTATTACATATATTCCAACCAAACGCGGCCCAATTTGCTAAACAGCTAGCCAAAAAAAAAAAAGAAAAAACTTGAAGATGTCAGCTTCGTTACTGTACCATCGCCCGTTGTCGGATGATCGTCAATCTTCACAGCCACCTTCGTAGCATGCATGCAGATGCTGTGCTAGGGACGATAGTAGGTGTGCGCAACGGAAGGTCCAACGTCCATGCTATAGTTTTCCAACCGGGCCGCCCGGCATGGCACGGGCACGAGGACGCGGCTGACATCATCCATAGCTCCAATTCGAGATGTTTTTCCTCAACTTACCTCTCC